>BMAU01006797.1:0-42500 GCA_019973935.1 Trichonephila clavipes
TCAAGGGCGTTGCCAAAACATTTTCTAGGGAGGAAGTGGTTGTGCTTTATACTTCATTGGCATACCTCAAAAAATTAATTTCAAACTTCATTGTTTATTTAAAGGTGAAGGGAATATTTGGGAGGAGTATATAATTCCGAATATATATATATATATATATATATGTATATATATATATACATATATATATATATATATATTTATATATATATATATATATATAATATATATATATATATATTTATATATATATATACACATATATATATATATATATATACATATATATATATATTTAAATATATATATACATATATATATATATATTTATTTATTTATATATATATATATATATATATATATATATATATATATATATATATATATATATATATATATATATATATATATATATATATATATAATATAATATGCGTGTATTTTTTATAGTTAAGTGTAAAAAAAAATAACGCCTTGATTACAAAAAGGGCTTTTTAAAGGTTTCGGTGTAAGAAGAAAATATTTACAATTTTTACTATACAAATTACATGAATATATGAAGCTCAAATTTCTAGTGATATACTACGAATTCTATTATAGTACAAGTATAACATGTTAACAAACTGCTAGATAATCCGTGAATGGCCTCCTAGGTAAGCTATAAAGAACATTGAAAAATTGCTCTACTGTTTAAATATAACATTTAAGGTATCCGACTACGTTCGAACTGTGATTTTAAGAAAGCGCATAAATGGATAACTTTCATGATATTTAGTGTCACTTAGATTAGAATACATGTATAAAATGGTTTTAAGGACATTTGTCAAAAAACAATTACTTAAATACAATATTTCGGCAAAACACTAACTTAAAATAACCTTTTTTCAAAATGTTCTCCTATTGTGAAAATGCTTCTTTTATAATAATATTTTTGACTGTATACAGCCTCAGACCTCTGTACAGAGGCTCAACTTTGATTTTCTAAAATTCACATTATTTTTTGGAGTTACAACCAATTGAAATAATTATCGGCGTTTTTCTTAAAATATTTCCCCTCTGTTGTCGTAAAACATGGATGAACTCTCTTCTAAGTTTTATATTTCAAAATTCTATTTGAGCATCTGTACGGAAGTATGGATCTATATACAGGAAAAATAATATTATAATAGAAGGATTTTTCACAAAAGAGTATTTTTGAAAGTTAGCCATTCTATGTACATCTTTAGTCAAAATATTTGTACATAAATAATATTTTATTGTAATACTATTCTTAAAACAATTTTATATACATTTTCTAATCTAAGTGACGCTAAATATCATTAATATTATCCATTTATAAGTTTTTGAAAAATCACGGTTCTTAACGCAGTCGGATACCTTAAAAGATGATTATTGGTCTAATTTGATTATTCATGAGGAACACTTTAAGCATTTTATATAAAACTGATTGTACCAAAGAAGGACAAAACCGTGAAAGAAAAATACTTGTTTTCACATTTTAATGATATGGCAATTTAGAAAAGGGAGAAACACGAGTTGATTTATTTTACATCTCTGCTCATTATTTGATCAATAAATAGTATATTGAATATTTAATAAATAATTCACACGTACAAAGATGCGAAATGCATGACGACCTAAAAACGTAGCTTCAGAATAGCAACCCAAAAATGTGCTTTTAAATTTTTTTTTTACTTAATACTAAGAATTAAAATTAATTTATAACACTTACTAGAAAATATCACAAAGAAAAAAAGTGTGTGTGTACTTATGTAAAAACGTTAGAAGTTATACTTCTTTGGCGTAACAAAATAAAAATATTTCTAAAAATTTTGAGTATGGCAAGCCGTGCCAAGGACGAAAGGCGGTCCCGAGCAGAGTTGAACAATACCAACCATAAGTCAATTGGACCAGCCAAACCAGCGATGATCACGATTTAAATAAATTTAAACACCCCCGCACAGGGACAATATGACCAATAACATGGTGGGATGGGGTCGGCAGCAGACTGTTTCGGGAAATGAGTTGAACCGAATGTAACACCTGAGACCTCATATTGTATGTCTCGGTCGTAAGAATCGTTCCCGAGATAATTAAGACCTACGCCTCAAGAGTTATGGTCATATTAAAAATAATTTAAAAAATTAAAAACAACTAAATAAAATAGAAGCAGGGCACCCAGCAACTAGAAATTTGACCTGGTTGTGGGGAAATAAATGAGGAATCTATTCGAACCTGTCCGGAGTCTGTACTTGCAAGTGGGACGGCGCTAGCTCGTGAAAGGAAAACGAAACTAACACTCTAGGAGAGAAGCAATTGTGATGTAAATAGTCGCGTACATCCCAACGATACACAGAGTAGTAGGTGATCCCAAAGTTTAATCTTTCTTTCTCTGTAATATTGTGACGTCATCAAAAGATCGAACCCCATAGGAATAACATTGGGATTCTAATTTTAGTGATAATGCCCCCGTAGACCAACTATCCATACATGAATTATAACAGATGAAATAGTTTCACGAGGAGAACCTATGGTCTGAGTTTCATTTACGACGCTCAAAACTCCTTAGAGATATGCGGAATTTAAAACAATTAAATAATTTAAAAATGTTAAATATGTGTGTGTGATGAAGAAACGGGGCTATGGTCCTCAAAATATATCTAAGTTGCTCATAAGAAGAACAACCAAATCCAAACAGTGCGGTCGACCAAGGTTGCTTACTATACGGATAATAACTGGGGAAGCCCTGTAGGAGGTGAACCGGAAGGGATCAATTTCACGTAAAGCTCGCGGTAATACGGAAATATGGTGGACCTCCAAAATTCGTCCCAAGCTCAATTCGTTAGGGGTGAAATTTTCTCCAGTCCCCATAGGATTAACATGGAATCATGATATTTTAGTGCTTAAGCCCTCTCCATGTCTACACAATGGGAATTAAGTACATGACTGGATGGGTGTCGACAAGTGGAACAGTTGGTTCAAATCTCAAGTTCGAGACTCAAACAGGAGCTAAGATATTGTGAATTTAAACAAATTTGAAAAGTTTAAAAAATTTAAAGCAATTAAAAACTACAGAAGAAATATCGCCATGAGCATGAAATTATAATAACTGAAGAGCACATGGAGAGGGATCGAATGAAACACTTCTGAATGAACTGTGAGGCTCATCTGCCAAGATATTAACCAAAAAGCTGTAGAGAGGGGAATACACCGGGGGTATGCGTCGCAACAAATATGGTTTATAACTATAGTTATTACGATCCCCAAAATATCAGTCCCCTAAAGCACCAAAAAAAGTGGCATGTTAAATTATTTCGTACCCTTTAGGAATAACATGGATGACTGATATTTTAGTGTGCAAACTCTCCACCATCCCAACCACCAGCACATATATATCAAATACTTGTGGAGGGGAGGGCAAGCCAGTTCAATCGACACCCGTATGGCTAAGATCCATCAATAACTTCCAAAGTTATTTGACAACGGTGTGTGCGTGCATCGGTGTCGTAAAGGTGTGCGCGCGCATCGTAAATATTTACTCTCATCATTTTCCCTATCGCGCCAAAAGAAGTATAACTTCAATAATGTGATAAATGTTGTAGAACAATCGAAACATAAAATTTTATACTTAGAAAAGTTAAAATAAATTGTTAAAGTTCCATATTTAACTATCAATTCTTTCAATTTAAGTCTTAGTCTGTATTTCACAAGAATTGCAAATATACAAAACTGCTCTTTAGATTGTTTGAATGCAAAAAAAAACAGTATTCGGCAACCAGCAAATTGTTTATTTGAATCACCCACCCATCGGCCAGAAGTCATGCCTGCACGCATTAAACGGTTGAAGGAAATGAATTCCAAATTGGGTCAGTCATTAAGCGTTTCAATCCTTACCCTTTGTTATTTATGACTTGCTGAAGAAAGGGGTAGTTAAGAACCCCTTTTCCTAAAGAAGAAAGTTGATTTGTGTGTGCTGTTGACTTTCTACACTTATAGAAGGTTATTTTTCTAGCATTTAATGCAATTGATATACATTTCCGGTTGGTTTTGAGTGTCGTTAGAACGTTTTTTCCGTTTGTCGCTGTGAACAGTCTCTTTTTAAATGGCACAGCTAGCTGAAGTGACCCCCAATGTCATTTTTAATCGCTAGTGAGTTATTAAAAATATCTTAGTAGGACTCGCCATGAATAATCAACCAATAACGTTAAGCTTCGCTGCCGTGACCCTGGTAGCCTATTGCTGCTGAAGACCAACCATTCAGATGAAAGCCGATGCATATTAAATAGGTCGAGGTTCAAACGTCTTTTCGTCACAGTGGTGGGAAATTAGCTGATCACAGTTTTCAGCTCAGGTGCTACCCTCATCACCTGACCAGGCTCAAAATTATGGGTTCAGTCACTAAAAGTCCTCGAGAAAACCCCTTTCTGCAGCAAGTCATAAATAACAAAGGACATGGATTGAAACGCTTAATGACTGACCCAATTTGGAATTCATTTTCGTCCCAACTGTTTAACGCGTGCAGGCACGACTACTGACCGAAGGGTGGGTGACTCAAATAAACACTGTTGGTTGCCAAATACTGGTTTTTTTGCATTCAAATGCCTTCTAAAGAGGAGTATTGTATATTGCAAAACTTGTATAATACTGACTGAGACTTGAAATAATATTGCAACATTAGTTCACTCACTCACTCAGTGCTAAGCTGCCATCCAGTGGTCAATTTCAAGATCGCCACTTTGGTGTAAGACTCTTGAGGAGGGTGGATTTCCCTCGTGTTCTTGGAATGTTTAAGATTTCATGATGGTTCGAACCACTATCCTTCTAAATTCCGGAGAAGACACTCTACGCTTTAGACGACTAGAGTGAAAATGAATCTCTATTCGGCCTAAGCGTTTTTAATAATATTATGTTTTTGGTTTTAAGGTATCCGACTACTTGCGACAACTTTTTTAAAAAAATGGAGATATGGAGATTTTTTGTGATTTTTAGATTTATTTGGTATATTTTAAGAAAAAAATCCTAAAATTAAAAAAGAAAATTTTTTATTAGTATGAAAATTGGGAAAAACTGGTGAAAATTTACAAAAATTACATAAACGGGGCCCGCTCTGTAAAAAATTTATGAACAAATCCTCAATTTTTCAATTTTGATATGTTGCTTTGTTATTCATGTTTGAAGTGATCTTCAAGATAAGAGATATTTTTAATTTTTACAAAAAATAGAGCACTTTATCTTAGTTATTATACGAAATTGCTTAAAAAAACAGTAGTTATATTCACATAAGGGACTGTAAACTTTGTAATAATGCAGTGATTTAAAAATCTGAAGATCACAACAATTCTACTATTATACAGAACATACACAAGAAATTTCAGTAAATTATTTTCAAAACTTTTTCAGCAATCCTTGTCCCCGTTTGAACATTTTCTGAAAAAACACATTTTTTGAGTAAAACACATTTTAAAGTTTGAAATACTTTTTTTTTCTAAATATTAATACTTACATACAGGTTTAAAATTCTCCAGATTTATACGTGACACCTTCCTCTTTCTCAGATAATGCACAGTTTTTTTTAAGTCCTCTGAGTCTTTTTCTCTTGTTTTTTGTAGTTGGCAATGAATGTCTCTCCTAGTCGACAATTCTTTCGTCATCAACCTTTGAAAATCCCTTCAGAATGAAATAACCCATTGGGATGTGTAAATATTCCAACACGGAAAGAATCCCTTTAGATCCATCATTGTGAACTGTAATACAGCCAAGAATGCACCAAATTGTAATGTCAGAAGTTCAACAAAAGTTTCTTTTGGGATTATGCTCCACAAAACACCATTAAAACTTTCATTGGCATTTTGGGTCTTTCCGTGTAAACATTTTTCAAGAAGTGATTGGTCACATAAATCCATATAGGTGGTTTTTCACTGTGTTCAATATAGCATTTGGTAAGCCAGCTGTTCTATGTTCATACAGTTTTCCTTCTTTCTTGGCCTTTTGGTATTTACACCATGTATCGGATCCAGAAGGGCATTGTCCATGCATGGGTTTTTTTGTCGGTGGAGCAACAATGAAAAAATGCAGCAATGACTGCAGTCTGCATGTTAGACAAATTGCCGACATTACTCCGAATTGCAATTCCAAAATAATTTTGAAATGTGTCGATGAATTTGTCGGTCAATTTTACCTTTTCCGCCTAAGCCTTTTGTAGATTTTTTCAGCTTTCGTAAACGAGAGCCAACTCTCTTCTGCACATGTCCTATGCACTCATATTTAACTACGCTTTCATAACCATAAATCTCTTTCACATTATTGAACGCCTTTGAATCCCCATCCCCGTAACAAGACGTATATCGAAGACTGCGGTTTGCTTAAGACCTTTCAAAAATCCTATAAACACCGACAGTTTCCATATTAGACGCTGATCCTTTGTGATTTTTTTACAAAATGTGACACTACGCATTTTTGGAGAATCCCGATGTTTTTTCGGTTTTTCGTACACTCTCGGCAATATTGACTGAGCTCTTCAATGTCTAATATTTTTCCAGAGTCACAGAAATTGTCGAAACACATCCATTCAATGAAGAGTAGCCACGTTTTTTTGCCATGTACCATCTACACTAACGCCACACTCATTTGAACATTCTGCAATGGATTTTGCTGACTCCAACATAGAATTGTTTGCAGCAACTTAATTTCATGTTGTCTGTATGTACATTTTGACGGATAAGGAATATTCAGCATACTGAACAGTTTCTTTCCAACTGAAAATCCTTTGCCAATAATTCTCATTCCAAAGACAAAAGAAGGTTTATAATATTTAAATTATTCACCTTTGATGTGGAAGTGAATCTTTTTTTGTGAATGAACAGTTCTTACACTTGAGACATAAATTTGACTGCAAGCCAAGTCTTGAGTCTTCAATCAAGTACAGTTCTTGATTGTAACAAACAGGACAAGAAAGAATAGAGAATATTGACATCAGTATTTCGATGTCGAAAATCCTATTACCAGAAAGAGTTTTGGAATCAACATTAAATAAAGTGTCACTTAATCCTCTTCCCAATTTTTCAGAACTAATACTTCCTTCACTAACTTTTTTGAGCAGTGCGGAAATTCCCATGAAACTTTCGCTTCTTCTGACGTCTCTTTCGTTCATGTCCCATGGCAGAAACTTAAAGAATACTAAATAAGTAATTTTATAAAATATGAAAATCAAAATGAACTTATTTCAGTAAAAACTAGAATGAAAAAGTTAGCAGTAATATAAAATGTTAAGAAGTAAATAAACACATATCCTGAAATTGCCAGATGTGAAAACTTTTTAATAAAGAAAATAAGTGAGGCTTTTTTAATAGCGTTTAAACAAAATATTAAAATATACTTTAGTTCAAAATATATTTTTCAAAAAGTAGTAAGAAACTGAAAAAAACCTTCATTTTTGGTTTCAGAATCCCACTTCCAGTCGGCAGTTACCAACCGGAAGTGTCATCTTCTTTTACTAAAACAGTTGTAACTTTTGTTCTAGTGAACGAAAAATAAAAAACTTGGTAATTTTATAAAGCTAATAAGTTGGTCTACAAAATAGAATCATAAAAAATTTGTCAATTCTTGACCAAATCCCCGATTTTAGGGTAGTCGGATACCTTAACTTACAGAAGAAGATGTCGCAGCATGCATTATAAATATAGCATTACGTTTGAAACTGATGTAATTGGTTCTGTAAATATGTTTTCGAAGTTCTTAATCACCACTGAAATAACAAAAAAGTATATATCAGTGTAAAAAGCTTATTTTTGTACGATGAATTAGTTAAGAATTTTAGCCATAATTTCTCTTTTCTCCCACATAGTGAAAGTATAAAATAAATGTGGTTCCTAACTCTTTTTATTTTAATGGCAGATTATGAACAGTTATTAACAGAGTTCTTCAATATACCTAGTACAACACCGAAAGCAGGTATCTATTTTTAGTGTGGCGCCATAAAGGCGGATACCAATCACCGCAGGTAATTTTGACGTCCAATTTTCTCCCTAGAGGGAGGCACCATCGCTCTGACGCTGCAAACCTGTACTAGGATTTAATTTTGCCTAGAGCACTCCCTAGGTATTTCTTACATCCCGTATAATCATGCGGCATGGCCACTGTCGATTTTCTGCATCATGAAAATCCATCGATTTTTTCCGGGATCGAGCCCGCAATCTTTGGTTCAGAAGTCCAGCCACAAATCAACCACGCCACCCAGCCGACTGGTCCCTGACTCAGATACCTTTAAAAATACTGCCGTTGTCGAATAATAATACTATGAATTGATGGGTTTGATTAGTCCTTTTTATAATTGGAGAAAATCAACTTATTATAGGGTGAAACACTTATTAGCAAAAAAACTAAATGGAATAAAACAAATATGAATTAAAAATTTTGTTCCTAAATAATGAGTGTTCAGAGAGATTCTGAATTTTTCAATTATTTCTTTACTGCACTTTAAACCTGTAAGTAGTCTCCTGGGTGTATATTCTTTTTGTGGAATAAATGGTTAAATGGGGCTTGAGAACTGGTTTTATAGATTTTCCTTTCTGTCTAATTTGGAGCAATGCAGATTAGGAAACTTTAATAGCGTGAGGTGCTTTATTAATCGTGTATCTCCTGTTAAGAGAAATACGTTTAAGTTTCTCAAATCTTTCTCCGTTTTTTGCGTTTACATCCACAGTTTTGTTTTATCAACAAATAATGAGCATTAGAGAAAGATTTACCTCGAAAGTTATACCCGTTCCCAAATTTTTAACGTGGCTATTCTGTTGCATATAAGGATTTTTCAGCTAACGTAATAGCCCTTTTCGGAAACATTTCTTTTTTATGAGCATCAAGAACTGGACAAATTACCAATCTTTCTTTGAAAACTAGTTTTTTATAATGTGATTGTCTGCTTGTTAAGCAGTATATACCTGTATGTTTGTATATTAACGAAAAATTTGAGACACCATACCTTATTTCAGCATAAAATATATCAAATATAATAACCGAGATAATTTCCAACTAAGTATTTTTATATTATAAAATATGTTACAAGTTTTTTTAAGAAACTTGATGTTCTTTAATACCTCTTAAAATTTTTATGGTTTTTTAACTCTTAATATGCGTTATTAATTTTTATCCTCAATGTTTTTATGTGTTTTTACGTATGTTACTTTGTGTGTTGTACTTTTAGAGTTTTTCCCTTCTTAATATGTATTTCTTAATTACTTCTTTAATGTTCGATGTTGGTATTCCTATAACTGAAGTTTTTCTTCCTGTATATAGTGTGGACTTCCTTCTAATAAGTAAACAATCATAATACATATCCTACCCTTCCAACAAAATGTGTTTATTTTCTCTGTAAGAGGCTCACGCCTCTCTCTCGAGCACCTAGATGTGTGTGGGGGGAAGGAAAGACACACTTGACATGATCCAATTTATCCATTTATTTCCACACAAAGAACAGACATAATTTCAAATAATAATAGTAAGCGAATGTCTCAATACTGACAGTGAAATTGGAAAAATGACAGTAAAACGCTAACGAGATTAGGACAATGTTCTCAATCTTTCAGTATTCACGACCCAACATTCATTCATAAGTTTCATTGCACCCCACCCCCTTCCATACAAAAACAATGTATTGAATTCAATAATACTATAGTTTGACATTAGATCTGCAATACGACTTTACCCTCTTAAGTGCAACTGGTGTATATAAACATCTCTCTCAGCCAAAGTATTAATTTTCTGGGCATATATATATATATATATACACTGCTGTGCAAAAATTGAGGACGAAGTCGAAAAATTAGCATATCAGCTGAACGAACAGGCAGAGTGGACAGAAAGACCAATCAGGAGATTAAGTAAGGTGATGTACCGTAGCACATGCGCAGATATGCAGGTAGACGGGGGGAGTGTCTGAGTAGTATAAAGCATGTTGTCGGTGTAAGATCAGTATTTCTGGCAAAGAGATTGCACGCCGTATAGCAGTTAAAATCATACCCGAGTTGCTGCCTTAGCGAGAAATGGCGAATAATCAATCTTTTCGACGACATCTGGATGCTTTTACCCGAGGTCGAATCATTGGGAAGTTGGAATTGCTCACAGCATCGTTTCACGACTTTAGAGACAATTTAAAACTACAGGAACAGCTATCCGGTGGTTCAGTAGTGGTCGTCCACGAGGAACCCCACCCGCAGATGACCGGTACATTGTCTTAAAGGCCAGAAGAAACAGGCGGCAGACAGCGGGAGAAATCGCTAGACACACGACACAGGCGACTGGACGACAGATATCGCGTTTTACTGTGGCCAGAAGACTGCACGGTGGTGGTCTGTTTGCACGACACCCTGTACGGTGTGTACCTTTAACGCCTGCCCATCGGAGAAGGCGTTCTCTGTGGTGCCGGGAACACCGGAATTGGAGAGACAATGAATGAGGACGAGTACTCTTTACACATGAGAGCAGATTCAGTTTGAGTAGCGATTCTCATCGCATACTCATCTGGAGAGAGCGGGGAAGCCGCAATCAACCCTCGAACATCATTGAAAGGGACAGGTATGGAGGTCGCGGTGTTCTCGTTTGTGGAGGCATCATGCTTGGTAGTCGTACAGACCTTCACATCTTCAACGCAGTTTCAGTCAACGGACCCGTTATTGTAACGAGATTCTTCTTCCATATGTGCGTCTTTTAGAGGCGCTATGGGTCTGCATTTCCTTTTCATGGACGACAATGCACCATGTCAACGCACAGTAGCTGCCGAACAGCTCTTAGAGAGTGAGGATATTGAACGTATGGATTGGCTGGAACGATCTCCGGATCTCAATCCCATCGAGCATGTATGGGATTTTCTAGGCAGACGCTTGGCAGCTCGTACCTTACCACCAGTAACGATTCGAGAGCTTCGATTGGTGCTGCAAGACGAATGGGCAGCAATGCCTCAACAACTCATTGACACCCTCATTCTCAGCATGGGCAGACGCTGTGAAACCTGCCTAGCAGTCAGGGGAGATCATATCCCTTACTAAAGACCGGATGTTTCTTGCTGGACACCCATCACAGGGATGTTTCGGCCTTCAGTCACATTGCGCTCCATGCTACCTTTTCAATAAAGCTACTTTTTTATCCCTCTGTTTTTTTTTAGTAAGTGTTGCTTACATTACACATGTCCTTACGTATTGGGGATCTTACAGTATTAAATGTGTTGATTTGGAAATCTTTCGTACAAAGTTATATTGAAAAAAACTGTCTCGTCCTTAATTTTTGCACACCAGTGTATATATATATATATATATATATATATATATATATATATATATATATATATATATATATATATATATATATATATATATAATGTGTGTGTGTGTGTGTATCTTTCCGAATCACGATCTTTTCAGTGCACTACTGTCCAAAAATTATTCGAAGGCTTTCGAATGCAGTAAAAGAACTTTGACAGTGTTTGCGAAAGGATTTGCTTATTTTTATCCCTTTCCCCAAAAAAAAAAAACATCCCGTATGAGCATCTACGTGGAAAACCATGGCATAAACCGTACAAATTATCAAGATAACTTTTAATACAAACCCATAAGGTCGCTGGTAATTATCAAATTTGTCCTTAACTTGGTATTCTTTAATTAATTATAAAATACATTGTTTCGACTGATACTTTTATAAGTGTATTGTATCAGTTTAAATGTGTATTTTATTTTTTATTATGTCAGAATGCATTTTGATTGTTGCTTACAGTAAATAAATATATATTTTTTTAAATAATCTTTTGTTTCCGACTTTTTTATTATGCTCGCGCCTCCTCGTAGAGTTATCACGCCCCCTAAGGGGGCGCGTCCCACAATTTGAGAAACGCTGGATTAGGAGATATATAAACCAACATGATCCTTATCTTAATTAAAGATATCACCTATCATCCAATTTAACTACTAATCTTAATTTAATCTTAGTGAACAATCGTCACTTTAAAGTTTCCTCCTAATAAGAATCAAATCACTAATATTCTAATAATATACCTTCAGAAGCCATCTCACCTGGCTCGAATATAACTTCTCTCCTTCTCTATCTCAAGCTAGAAATCCTCACCTATTTATAGTAAGTTAATTCTCATATCACAATTATCTTCTTCCGAAGGGTCAGTTATGAATAACACGAATTAATCACTCAAAGTTTCCCAAGAGGATTGGTTGGAAAAACGCTTATATATCCGTCACACCTGGTATAAACTTTTGAAAGCCTTTTCATTTTCCATACATGGCTCTTTTTCAACAATGATGATGCATATCAATTTCCTTCCATATATATATTTTTTATAACATTCCTTAAAAGTATGGTGACCAGCCTAAAAGCTCAGTTTAAAAATAATCAGTAAGTATAAAAATCGGTCAAAAAATCAAATAAACTCTTCTTTGCCAAGATTATGATTTATGTAATTTTCTACAATGTTCAAATTTAAAGGCTCTACGGTACAAATAAAATCATAGTTGACCCAAATTTTATGTTCCTTTCTATTTACATCAAATGGCAAAATAAAATTTCAAATATCTCAGAAAGAAAAATAATTCATTAATCTTCATTTAAAATGTCAAGGTGATTTTTTTGCATTGTACCTAATGCTTTGAAATTCTATTTTTAACTATTTTTAATAGTACACGTAACAAAAGTTGGTATGAAATTTTAATCACAGTAACACTTATTTTTTAAAAAAATAGTTGGATTAAAATTTTCACAACTTTTAAGGATTTTTAATTAGCATTCACAAATAAAAATATGTATTTCAATTATTTTTTCAGTAAGCCCCTACAAACTCTTATTATAAGTAACTTGATGTATTTGTTAATCAAATTTCATATGTCTACTTCAATTTTTTGTAGGGAGAGTAGCATTTTCACATACCTTCGTAAATTTTAAAATATTTCTTTATAAAAAAATTAATGGATAATATTTTTTTTTTTTTCTGTTTTACATTGATTACAGGCAAAAAATGTTTGAACCATTAAATAAAAAAAAAAATATATATATGTTAAATGTTTTTATTTTAAAATATATAAATTTTGGATTAGGTATGAAATTATTGTTGAAGGCTTAATATATATAAGAAAAATTGGATCATTAGTCGGCTGTCATCCATAACATGCGGGCGGCTATCCAAATGAAAATAAATGCCGCGCGCGCGTTAGATATTAACCAATAAAATAATGGATTTTGCGAGATTCAATAATATTCGGATATAATATGGGTGGGATGTAAGATCTAATTCTGGGAAGTTTGTTGAAAAATGTGTGGGACCTACAATAATGCCACTGTGTCACTGGAATAATACCGACGCTGGGAGGTTCCTCGTGGCATCCCGTCTCGGATGAATGTATTAATTCCAGGAAAATGTCTGTGA
This sequence comes from Trichonephila clavipes, assembly GCA_019973935.1. NCBI lineage: Eukaryota > Metazoa > Arthropoda > Arachnida > Araneae > Nephilidae > Trichonephila > Trichonephila clavipes. The sequence goes on from BMAU01006797.1 coordinate 13,415, forward strand.
TGCTGCGAAATCAGAGTTAATAATAGGCATGACACTGATTATATTACGTTATTTTGCTCACACTAAATAAATAATATCACAAATTATATTTGGAATGATTAATTCAAAAGAGCTATGAAATAAATTTCCCAAGCTATACACAATATATCTACTCATTTCATTAATGCAGGGTTGGATATGTGCAATGAACAACCCTCCCCTGTACTTAGGGTGGAGTAGTCCACACTGACGTCACACCCCGTCAGGAATGTCTGACTAAAGGGCACACGGGGAAATATGTAGACGGACGTTAGGGACGCTAAGCTTTAGACGTAGGAGGAAGACGTTCTCCTTTGCTGTTCAGTATAATCTAGATATTTCATCTTGTTAAATAAAGCATTCATCCTCCTTAAGTTGTAGTCATTTTCCCATATTTTGGGGGCTTGATCGGGATTTGAACCCGGGACCTCTCGCAACGGGATGCTCTCCGTCAAGATGCCAAAAGCAAATCTACAAAGTTCAAGATGAGAATCGTCGCACGTACAATCTCCAGCGCAGACAAGCTCATAAATATCAACTACATGACCTAGTAGCAATTAAACGCACTCTGTTTGTTCCAGGCTTGAAATTTAAGCAAAAATACCTCGGACCATACAAAGTTACAAAAGTCAAGCACAATGACACTTATGACGTAGAAAAGTGTGATTTTGTCGGCGGACCATCAAAAACATCTACTTGTGCAGAATTCATGAAACTCTGGCCAAACCAAACTAACTCTACTTGATTTCTCCATTAAAAATTGCTCACAATTTTTTCTTCCTGTGAAAGACTTTCGTTATGAACATTAACAACAGACTTTTACCTATTTATTTCTTTTGATTCCATTTTTATTGAATGACTCTAACATTTTTCTTATTTCATTTTAGTACAAATTTAAGTGTTTAGAAGTAGGAGCATCTTGCTTCAATATGTTCCTGTTCCTTATTCCAGATTCTTATTTTAGCCTTGATCTTATTTGTATCGTTAACATAATTTGTTTTACCCCAGTGGTAATGTATGAAATATTTTTCTATTTATGAAATATTACTTTAAATTTGTTCATTTTTCAGTGTTTTTGTACTTTTTCCTTGATGATATTTTGTGTTGTGTATAATTCTATCATCTACTGTGTAACTGTGTACATTTTTAATATCTCATTACTATGTATCTGTACCATTTCATCATTGTATATAATCAGGCGAGGTCGCCTTCCCGGTCATGATGGCCGATGTAGGGTTGGATATGTGCAATGGACAACCCTCCCCCCTGTACTTAGGGTGGAGCAGTCCACACTGACGTCACACCCCGTCAGGAATGTCCGACTAAAGGGCACACGGGAGAATATGTAGACGGACGTTAGGGACGCTAAGCTTTAGACGTAGGAGGAAGACGTTCTCCTTTGCTGTTCAGTATATAATCTAGATATTTCATCTTGTTAAATAAAGCATTCATCCTCCTTAGGTTGTAGTCATTTTTCCATATTTATACTTAGTCCTACTCAAATTATAACTTTTAACTGCAGTATTAATTAAAATCTAAGCCGCAATTGATTGTAAGCCACACCAGAAATTCTCAATATTTGTTTGTGGCGAAATTAAATTGATGTAAACTGGTTTATGTATATCCGATATTTACGAAATTAAAATCCCCCAAAAATGAGAACTAATAAGAAATGAATAATTAATTTATATTACTTGTATTAAAAACTTTAAATACTTACATGAACCGGTAATTTCTCCTGTGACATTCAGTATAATATTAAATCTACCCCATCCACAGAATTTTTCTGCTCTCGATTCTATGCAGCTCTAAATTCTCAGTAGCATTAATACTGGAAAAAAACATCGCTAAGATTTGAGTAAATACGGTATATACATATATTACAGCTATGAAATGCGTATTCCTTGTTGCAAAATATATATTATAATAAACACTATTTAGCTTAATCGTTTAATAAACTCAAATATGTTAATAGTCAGACTTGTAATTATGTATTCCATAAGTCTTTTCCAGTGAGTTTCACTTGGGAATTCTTCACAAAGCATATTTCTATTTTACTACCCTTTCAGTGAACTGCGTCCTAGCTATTCCTGTTTTTATCATCTCTTTTATTTTTGTATCTCATTTTTGTATATTGAAGTGAGGTTCTACTTATAATCAAAATCATAAAAAAAAATGATCATAGGTTAAAGAAAGGTGAAGAAAAAGGCTTATGGAGAACCTATTCATATCCTCGCAAATCGCTGTTGATGCATGCGATAGAATTTGGGAGACTTACTCTTGTGCATCATCATCTAATTTATATTGCATCTGCATGTAAACTGTCCACAGTGTGAAATGAACTCCAAACTCTCCTTTTTTTTTTTTTTTTTACATAATCTTTTGTTAACACAATTTTGAAATAGCACAGTACACGAGTTTAAAGATTTTCTTTAAAAAAACATGATTTTTTTTTCTATTTAACAACGAATCTAAAAAAAATTAGGAATTTGAGCCCTTTACAGAGAACAAATTGATCCAGTTTATGACAGAGCATAATATTAAAGAAATCGTTAATGACGAAGACGAAGTTATTAACAATTAGGGATCCAGCTATTAACAGCCGATTTAGTTTACAAGGGTCATGATCCTGACCTTGTAAAATAGTTCGGTCATAGAACGCGTGCATTATAATTTCTATGTGTAACCATACATTTTGTGCAGAAAGGTATCTAGTACACTATATTAGCAACTTAACGATAGGTTCCGCTCTTCACGTTTTTCATAACGTTTTTCACTTGAACCGTATTTTAGCTTTAAAATGCTGTTGGAATCATCCCGAATCAGCTTGGGTGTTATTTCGGAGCATGGTGATTTGAACTGCTTTTTTGGGAGATTATTCCGTGCATGCATTAGAATAGTGGGACGAAACGGAATCCCTCTTTGGGCAAGTCGTTTTCCAAATTCGCTCTTTTCTTTTTTTGTTGTTTGCGATGACTAGCAGGAAAAGCAGTCGCTACTGTGTAGTTGTATACTGGCAATAAAAAATCTACAGCTTCCAAAGTATACTATGTGACAGTTTTGGAACAATCATGTAATAAATATCCTACATGATGTTTCAAGGATAAACAAATCAAGGATTAATTATTATTGTCAATAATTATGTCTTAATCTAACTTCAAATAAAAAAGCCAAGCTTACCCAAATTCATATCAGGCCAAAAGTGATTGTTGAGAGTTCAAATGGTTCATCTAGTTCTTTGGGGTGGCGAACTTTTTTATGGATCAACGCGCCATTTTTCTAAAGAAGTGTTTAATAAGGTATAGATGTGACGCCAAACAATTTTGACTTGTGATTATAGGGAAAATAATAAAACTAAATATTAGCAACACAAAAACTCTATTTACTACGAAAAATACCTTTTGCAATGTATAGTTATGTTATAAAAATTTAAGTCATACGTATAATTCACTAGTCTGACGTCTGCTGTTGCAGATGGATGACAAATATATTAGGGTTGTAAGATTTCACTCTTTGTAGAATACATGCTGAAATTTTATCATCTGCCAAACAGTTTCTATACAATTATTACTTATGCTGGGGTTAACTCTTTTTTGACAAGAGGATTTGTGATTTGTTTCAAAATACCGTTTTACATACGATGTTCTGCATAGTACCATACCAGAACATAAGACACACACCGCTTTGTCGCCTTTACTAAGAATACTATGTTTCTCGGTCCACCAAATTTGAAATTCTCTGTTATAATTATTATCTTGCACTTTTGTTCTTTTGCCAAACTAGCTATGTTAAATTACAGTTAAAAATTATTAATATAACACATAAACTTTAAAAACACAGTTGTGTCAATGAAATTGACTGTAATATGCGTAGACAAACTGTACATTATAAGCAATTGTAGTCTACGACGTAACTAAAGCAAGACAAAAACAAACGAGTGTGTTCCTTTTCACCCCGCACAACCGCTGTAGCCGAGTGGTATATGTATCGGACTGTGGCTTGCTTTGTCACGGGTTCGAGCCCAGTACCACTAAAGACCCGCCGTGTAGGGCAGCGATGCACGTTAAATCTGTCGAGAGCTGAAACGTCCTCCCGTTGGTGTGGTAGTTCGGAGAGAGGGGTACCAGCTCAGGTGTCGTCCACGTCACTTGACCATGGTTCAAAATTACGTGGTCCGTCGCCAAAAGCCCTCGTGTAGCTGAACAGTGCGACGTTAATATGCAATCAGTCAATCAACCTTTTCGCCGTTGGCCGATGACTTATATTGTTCGTAATACTTCATAGTGAACTTTGAAATTTTGAAATAAAATATAAATCATTTTGGTCACTGCCGTGCCAGAAATATTGTTTCGTGAGCCATCAATGGCACGCGTGCCACTGGTTCGCCATCCTTGATCTAGTTCATAGAAAATTCGATTAATTCATACATAAAGTTCGAAGAAGAAAACCACACTTAAATAATGAGTAAGAGAAAACCGTAAAACACTTAAGTAGAAGCTTTATTAACAACTGACGAATAGAAAACGTTTCTTGTGGTTTCACGCAAGACAAAGTGCGTTGCCACGTAGTTGTAGCTAAGCAATAGAAATAATTAATTCAAATAATACAAGTTGCGAAAGCTGTAGGAGAATTAAATGAAAAAAGTTCGAATGATCTATCATACATTTTCTAAGAGAAGTTTATTTTTACCTTTTAGAATATTTTCATATTTTGAGGTGAAAGAAACCAAATAAATATTTCAAATAATTTTGTGAATTCGAACAGTATGAACGAAATTTGATTTCTAAATAATGAATACTAGTCCTTCGTCATTATATTTTAATTAGAATATTAATCTGCGAAGAAAAAGGAAATAACAATCATTCTAATACACACATTAGCAATTACTTTTGTTGGAAGAACCCTAGGGAAATGAATGCTTGGATTATATGATTCGTGTTTAAATGTTGATTTGTTGAATACTTCCGTTTCAATCTAGTCTGAATTAAAACTGTACTTACCACAATTTAAGTACCCTGCAATTTTAAGTCACGATGAAATGACGCAAAAAAGGTCTCAGGTTTAGCAATAACTTTCTATTTCCACGCCAACGTCATCACTATATGAAACGATTTTTATTTGGATTTGCTAGTTTATCGTTCAATTTGTTAAAAGCAGCTTACTTAAAATGCATAGGATAAAATGAACTTAAGAGGCATCAGATAAAGGGTCTTAAAAGGCACTGGGTAAATTGGACCTAAAGGCATTGCATAATTATGAAATATTTATACCAAATAGAGGGACAGATCTTCTATTTTCACACAAACTTTAAAAAAATATCTGCTTTATTATCAGAATGAAGTAGGTGGATATAAGAATTCTAAAAATAGTCCTTGGAGGAATTCAATCACTTTTCGGTTTAATTGGATTCCAATTCTTTTTTAATCATGTTGTGATATAATGTTGTCCTTTCATCTAAAGTTTGGAAATCAATTAAAACATTTCACGGGTAAGGTAATTGGTACTAGTATAAAAATCAGATTAAATTTGATCAAAGTAAAATTATTATTCCAGAGTTTAGAAAAATACGATACATTTACAAAATTAATTGCTCTTTGATGATAATTAATTTCATTTTTAATTAAATTCCCCTTTGAATTTAAGACAAGTATTTTTATGCCATTTGATATAGGCTTCAAGAAATAATTATCTTATATTTAAGGTAATTTTCCTAAGATAATATGATGCTTAACTATATTGGTTTTTGTTGAAAAAAATATAAACTCTCGGGACATTTTTGAAAGAGCCGTTTAATTTATGTAAGCGCGCGCGCGCGCTCGAACTTTCTTTAATTAATTCATTTTCTTTCTCAAATTCTGTTAAAATCAATTCCTATAATCACGAAGAGATAATTTTGAGGGATTTTATTTTTAAACTTTTCAAAAGGAAGCAATATTTTTTTTCTTCTGATATGAATCACTTAAAACACTTCAAAGTAATTAATTAAGTAATCAACAAAAATATTACCTTAGTTATAATCAATTAAAAACTGTTATGATTATATTTCAATGGATGATTTAATTATATATTGTAAAGATATAACAGAAATTGTTTCCCAAGATTTAATTTCGGTATACAAACTGAGTTTGAATAGAATATTTCTAAGTAAATGATCCAAGTTCCTACAGATCATGAGATTACAACCAGAGTAAATGTCACAACTTAAAGCCAGATCGTATAGTGGTAATACAATTTTATTTAGAATAACGGCATATTGAAAACTAACATTCTAAAACAAAGTTAAAAAAAAGTACTTATCTGAGTGAGAGGAGGACGGAGTTTGGAGACTTGAGAGTGTGAAGATTCTCTGCCCGTGGTGGAGTGGTGCTGGCAAGTACATCAAAGGAAAGGAAAAAAAAAGCCACGAGAAATAGCGTGCAAGTGCTTTTTAAAGGTGACCGCATTACTTCCGAAATAATCCGCTGCGAATTTATTACTGTCCAATCCACAACTCTGATTTGCCCAACGGCATACTCACAGTCCGCGTAAGAATACAACCTTGTCAACCAGAGAGTGCCATGAACTGGGACGCTCACATTCTTTATTAATCCCTGTTTCCTGTTAACAGGGCAGATACAAAATTAAAATTGTATCTCAGGAACCAGGCCTCGGCCTCCCATCAGTAAAATAATTAAAAATTTTCATTAAAAAGCATATTTGATTGAACAACAAACATATTTTAATCATTTTTCCCCTGAAAAATGTGAAATTCCAAACATCAATTATAAAAAATCATAAATAAGTACAATTCTGAAAAAATTCAAATTATTTTTCATTTATTCCTAATGATCACAGATATAGATTTTTCTCTTTGCTTTTAATATGGGAATAAAACATTTTTAGGAAATTAGTACTCCCCGAAAATCTTGCGTTGATCTAAATTTAGTATAATTTTCTGAAAAGCTTTTGTAAAATATTTTTAACTAAATAATATAATCAGAGCGAACGGATCTCAAAAAAAATAATTAAAGATTGGAGGAAAATGTTTCGTACTTTTTTGGTTAATTTAGTGCAAGAAACGGGATTATATATATATATATATATATATATATATATATATATATATATATAATCCAATATAAGAATTTTTTAATATATAATCATATACATATACATACATATATATAAATTTATACACACATATACATATACATATAAACAAAAATATAAAAATAATCATATAGTTATAAACCTAAGATAACTAAAGTAGGAAGTAGGCACACAGTATAAAGACAAATTCCTGGCCTTAGGAACCAGCATTGCAGGTTTAAACAAGTTTTGCGGCGCCAACCTTCACCTGTAATTTGTCATACTATGTACCAAGAGAAAAGGAAAGAGTTCTATACGTAAAATTTAATTATTAAGTCATTAAACAAGAATATATGAACATAAACATAACCTACTAAAACGGATTTGTAACGATGGCCGAGAGTGCATTATCGTGTTCCCGCCAAATAGGAGAGCAGAACCGGATAAAGTTATTTGCGATACGATATAAGAAACGATTAAATGTGATACAATATACGATAATAAGAAATATATATATATACTTTTAAAAATCAAAATAAAAATAAAAATCATAAAATTAGCAAAAAATTATAATGAAACTCTGAAAAATATATATTAAAGATTTTTAATAATAATAATAATAATAAAAAAAAGCAAGCATGTGGCGCCATCTATTTAATAATTGTAGGATAAATTAGATATTGTCTAAATTTAAAAATTACAAAACATAATAACAGTAAATAATTACATTAATACAAATTGTATCACAAAAAATCATTAGAAAAATAGTTACAAAGAAAATTAGCAGGGTATCCATGTTCAATACAGTGATTAATAAAATTTTTAAGATTTAAAAAAATATTAGCTTTATCGCTAACTAATACTTTATTGCGATAAATATAGTTAAAAATAGGATTTCTATATATAGATATTGATAAATTAGAATTCCAGTAAGGCACTTTGATGATATTAAAATAAAAGGCATCTCTTTTATCATAGATATTAGTATGTAGTTTCAAATCCTTAATATACAGAGATATATCTAGGTAATTTGTTTTGATTGGATTTTTATTAATTTTAACTAAGTTCAAGTAGGACGGATAAAAAATTAATAATAGGATTTAAATTATCATTTTACCAAAAATAATTAAATCATCAATATATCTAAAAATGTAGTAGTCATTATTAATAACATAACTATATTCATAAAAATGTAAATAAAGATTAGCCAAACTATTACTAGCTGGGCCCCCTTGTGGGAGTCCTTTCTCTTGTTTATATAAAGAACCATTAAAACTGATATAATTTTCTTTTAAGACAAAATCTATGAGAGTTTTAAATTTGTTAAAATTAATATTAAGTTTATACATACTGTGGTTTCTAAAATTACTTTAATAATATCATATAAATCAATGGAATTGAAAAGATCTTCAAAGTCATAACTATGAACTGAATAAATATTTTTATCATTAAAAAAAAAATCTATAATCTCTTTACTATTTTTAATTATAGCTTTATTACATTGCTGATTAATAAAGTTTTGTATTATATTATGAAGTAATTTGCCTGCACTAGTAATATATGTTCTAAAACCATTTGTCACAGTTCTAAATTTAACCGGACTTTTATGGAATTTTGGAGTTAAAAATATATGGATACTTAATTTTAGGAATACAATAACCTAATTTTTATAAATAGCAATAATACGATTACTAATTTCATTATGTGACAAATCTAATTTTTAAAAGAACCATTATTAAGAAAGTGATCATAAAGAATATTATAATAAAAATACTTACAAATCACAGCATAGTTACCAGGTACTTTATCAATGTAAACTATGATAAAATTCTTTTTTGTAAATTATGAATTTTCTGTTTGATATCTTTAAAAGTAGTTTCATATTGAGAATGGTAGCTAAAATTCATAAGGTCTTTTAATATATTGTACTTATACTCTTTAAATGCCTCAATAGGTAGTCCAAATTTAATTGCAGATTTTGTAATAAAATTATCTATATCTTTACAAATTTGTTTTTTAACAGTATTGTTGTTATTAGAAACATTTAATCTAAAATTAGTGCCTTTACTCATTATATCTTTTAAAATATTATCATTGATTATATCTAAGTTGCCAGTAACTACATGTTTATGATGACCATCAATAAAAAAATCATTATAGTTTTTACATATACAATCTTCTATATTAATAGGGCGAACTATTGTTGTAATTAAAGATAAATCTGCCCATCGTTTTGTTTATATTTAAAAGCTTTCTTTACAACAACATTTCTAACTGGAAAAAGAGACAAATGTCTATTAAATACACTAGAAAAGTTAATTTTGTCAAAAGTTTTATTCATGAATAATAAAGTGCAGTACTCTGTAATGGGTTCATTAATTTTCTCAACATTAATATTGAATTTATTAACTAGATAGTTAGTAATGTCTTTAATAATGTGTACTGCATGACTAACCTTAAGGAATCATTATTTAAGGATTCATATAACAATGCAATTTCATGTTTATTCAGACCAAACATGAAGCATTTGATTTTCTTGATATTAAAGCTTTTTTCAAAATCATCAATAAGAACTCTAATATTGTCATTTTTAATGAATTTTTATCTCTGTTTTTCCTTTTAGTTCTATTACTTCTAGATTTTCTTTTAGAAGTATTGTTTAATTTATTGGCCTTATAAAAAATTCTTTTTATTATTATTCTGTAACATTATTTGCAGAGTATTTTTAGCAAAATACAAAACATTAAGGCCATATGGATAGATTGTATTAAAACTCCTAATAAAGTGATTTTCCCACCATAATCTGTGCTTAGTAATTGGAGAAATTTTAATGATAGACAGTTCAACATTTTGAAATCATGCATATAAAAGTGTCTAAGTTCAATTTTTATTAGAATTATTGGAATTATTAAAGAATTTAACATCATGTCTATGCTGATTAATCCTTAAGTTAATAGTATTGAGGTCTGTCCTATATATTTATATTGACATACTTTACAATTTAAAATATAAATACAATTAAAGGTTTTACAAAGGTTAAATTTAGAATCACAATCATATTGATCCATATTTAACATAATACATGTCTTACATCTACTATCTCTACATTTATTGAATTTTTAACTTAAGACTATTATAAGATTGAGAGTTATCAAAATTATAAGAAGATAAATTATCAGAAATTCCATGTATAGCAGGACTCTTAGTGTAACATTTATGAATGTTATGAGAAATGTGATTATTAGAATCTAACAATTTTTGTTTATAATGATTATGATGGCCATTAATGAATTTTTTTGTTCCAGAAAGTTCTAGTCTTGAATATTTTAATATTAGAATTATTATTACGAAGATGTAGTTCATTAACAGAACTCGGATCCTTTCCAAAATTGTTGTTATTGGAGAAAAGGGTGAAGAGTTATGAAATTCCCTCATCCTAATATCAACAAGTCAAAATAGATATAATTCTGTAAAATACAGAAGTAGATACCCAATCAAAAGAGAGTGTATCAAAGCAAAACAGAACAAGTTAATTTATAAAAAACAAACTTGAAAGTAAGCTCATAAAAGTCAATATAAAAAAGAGATTTCTGTAATTAATCCAGAAATTGATACAAAGTCAAAAGTGTGTGAAACAAGTTAATTTTAAAAAAAAAACAAACTTGAAAGTACTCTTTTAAGATTAAGCTCAAAAGACAGCCATCCACCACACAAAAATCAGCAAAGCAGAAACAAGTTAATTTTTAATCAAAACAAACTTGATGAAAAGCTCTTAAAAGTAAGAGAAAGCTATGCACAAAACTAAAACCACAGCTAAGAAAAGGCTCTAAAGGTACAGCTAAGAAAAGGCTCTAAAGACAGCCATCAACCATACAAAAAAACAGAAGGATACAAATAGGTAATTTTATAACGATGCTGTACTTACCTAATCAGTACACCACCGAGCAAAGATCAGCTATAAACTAACCTAATTGCCAGTCGCTAATACAAATTGGATTAAAATCATAAAGTAGATAATTGTTAAGGAGAAATGAGTGCATTGCTAAGTAGACATAACCATCAACACCTCAAAATACCAAAAATAATACCAAAATATGTATTACATGATAGAACATATTACATAAATAAAAACAATAATTTAAAAAGTATATAAAAAATATATAAGTAAAAAATAAAGCTAAAAAACTGGAATACACTAAAAAAGAATAAGAATATATAAGTAAAATTATTGCACTAAAGCCATAAAATACAATAATAATAAAGAGAAGTAAAACCATTCTTGAATATGAAATCAAAGAGTTAAAAAACATTGATAAATAGAATAGAAAAAAAGTATATACAATAGCCAAAATTAGAATCTGTTAAGAAATCACAATAAGGCTATAAGCGTAATTGCTTACAATATGAAAAAACAGCAGTAATTTATAAATTTCTTCTATATATATAGGCGCAATGCAGCCAAGCATATAAAAGTAAATATAATCCAATATAAGAATTTTTTAATATATAATCATATACATATACATACACATATATATAAATTTATACACACATATACATATACATATAAACAAAAATATAAAAATAATCATATAGTTATAAACCTAAGATAACTAAAAGTAGGAAGTAGGCACACAGTATAAAGACAAATTCCTGGCCTTAGGAACCAGGATTGCAGAGGTTTAAACAAGGTTTAAACATTTATATATATATATATATATATATATAAATGTTTAAAAAACCTTATATAATATAATATATATATATATATATATATATATATATATATATATATATATATATATATATATATATACAAGGTGATCAGAATTAAAGCACCCCCTACTCTGAGCCCTCTATACATCGAACTACTCAGTGTAGAGGCTCCAAAATTGTTGAACATACTATTCAAGACACGGGGAAAAGGATTTAGCGAAAAATTAGTTTCAAGGAAACACCAATAGATGGCGCTGTGTAACGAAGAGAATATACTAAAAAGACACAAAAATACACATTTGTAACACATTTTTATTCGATCGCACCAAACATTCATATCTTATCGATGCAGGGAATGCTGCTCAATATGGTTCCCTTCTTCAACATGTAAAATCTGCAGTATGTGGAAAGTTTGTTCAAATGCTGATCGTAATTGGTCGACAGAGATGCTTCTCACATGCAGAGTGATACTGTCCTTCAAATCTGCCAAGGTTATCAGACGTCCTCGATAAACAAGATTTTTAAATATCCCCACAGCCAAAAGTCACAGGGATTAAGATCTGGAGAACGAAGTGGCCTTGCTGTCGGAAACGCGCGACTAATCACCTCTATCATTAGTAAAATGTTGCCGAAGAAACTGCTGCACACATAGTCTAATGTGTGGAGGTGCTCCATCTTGCATGAAGGTAATTGAATCAAGACATTGGTGTTGTAGCATTTGGGGTGCAACAAAATTTCCAAGCATGTTTTTGTACCTCCTGGCCGTCACGGTTCAGGTCACAGGGCCATTGTGAGTAGTCTCTTCGAAAAAGAATGGTCCAGAATGAATGTGGCTGTGAATCCACACCAGACTGTAACTTTCGGTGAGTGAAGTGGAATCTCTTGGAAGGTGCGAGGATTTTCCGTGTCCCAAATGCGACAGTTATGGGTATTGACTGTTTCCACTTAGATGGAAATGCGCTTCGTCACTCCATAGAATTTTCCACGGCCATGATGCATCCACATCAACTCTAGCCAGGAATGTCAAGGCAAAGGTCAGTCGCTTCTCCTGTCGTTGACCATCAACTGCTGATTGTGACGAATTTTGTACGGGAAAAAATGCACCACTTTTCTGAGTACATTCCACACTGTGCTGTAGGAACACGCAATTGTGATACTGCACGGGCTACAGCCTATTACGCTATCCATTGATTGATCAACAATAGCGGTGGCAACATCTTCAACGACATCTGAACGGGTCGATTTGCGTCCTCGACCCGGCTGAACACCAAGATGTCCAGTTTTCTCGAATCGAGCGATCATTCTCTTTAGAGCTTGCGGAAGTAATAGTCCTTTGCGTAAATTTTTAAGTCGATGAAACTCCCGAAATGCAGCTGCGGCATTTCCTTTCCTTTTCATAAAACAGCTTCACAAGCAAAAGCGCGTTCTGGCAGCGTGACAGCCATCAATGATAAGAATGACATTTTGCAAGTTTGATCCCTTTTTATGCCAAGAACAAGCTGCAAACCAAGGGTTTTATGCAAATTTTGTGCTTACAGGGGTGAAATTTCAATTACAATGACAGTTTAAGTTTCTTTTTTTTTTTATCTTCTTTTCTCTTATCAGCAATAGAAATCAAAAAGGAAAAAAATTACATATTGCATGTGTTTTGTTTTTGTTTTTTGTGATAATTCTTTCCTTTTTTCAGATTATCTGGTGGTGTACAGCACCATCTATCGGTGTTTTCTGGAACTATTTTTTCACGTAATCCGTTTCCCCATGTCTTGAATAGTATGCTCAACAATTTTTGAGCCTCTACACTGAAATAGTTCGATATAGAGAGCTCAGAGTAGGGGTGTTTTAATTCTGATCACCTTGTATATATATATATATATATATATATATATATATATATATATATATATATATATATATATGTTAAAAACAATGGAATTGTATTTTTTAAGAAGCATATCTAGAAAATAAATAGTGCAAAAAGAATGCCGTACTAAAATTGGATAAAAAACAGACAATACCGATAACAGAGGTGTAGGGCTAGGATAAGTTAAAATACCAAATGAGTCTTTGGACTAAAATGGAGACCTGTTTTTTTTCAAAAGTTATCGAAAGGGTTAAGCAAGGTCAGCGAATTAGGGTTAAGCAATGCTTTCTGGATCCATTTTTTTCCATAGGGAGATTTTCTACCAAGCCGGCAAACTCGCAGGGTGTGTCCTGGGTACACAAACGACTCGGAATCGAGAAGGGGTGAAGGGTCGCAAATACCGTCGTTGCGAGCTAAGGTGCCAAGAAAATTAACTGAAACAGCAACTAAGCAATGGGACAGAAAATATTTTATTGAAAGCTTTTACTATAACAAGTGTTCAAAATTATGACCAGAAAATTATTCTGACAGGCCTTGTATGACCAAAAGTAGCAAATGATGATTTCCGGCAGTATATCTATGTTCACGAAGCCTTCCCTTCAGCGAAATCTACCACATATATTCCGGGAGAAATTTTCCAGAACAGGGTCGTAAATACCTTCGTTGCGAGCTACGGTGTAGAGAAATTGAATTGAAACAGCAACTCAGCAATGGGACAAAATCTTATTGAAAGGTTATACTATAACAAGTGTTCAAAGTATGACCAGAATATTATTTCTGGCATAGCTCGTATGGCCAGATGGCGGCAAGGACGACATCCGGCAGAATCGGTTCCTTTCTTCGAAATCTACCACATCTATTCCGGGAGGAATTTTCCAGAACCTAAGAAATTCTATTCAGCATGGATGTCAAGCCTGCCAGTCGACTTCTTGTCGTTATAGTTCATGTTTTTTAACTTTTTGACTTACAGACTTGAAATTTGGATTATTTTTTTCTGTTGAGTAGAGATCCCTTTAGGAACGGGTTTAGTGAAAATCGATCACCACAGAGAGTTATGGGACCATTGCAAATTAAAAAAGCCTCCCTAGTTTTGAACTATTAATAATGAATTATTACCGACTTTCATCTGGATTTGCAGGAGGTTACGTGAGCATTACACATAAAAATCCCGTTTCTAAACAATTCATTAGATTTAAGGTCTTAGAATTCTTTAAGCATGTTTCATTTAATATATATAGATTTGCTATAAACAATTCGAGGGAATCGACACCGAAAGAGATGTCCACAGGGGCATAAATATTTAATATGATCCTATTTCGGAAATTCAGCGCCTTTCATCTTTAAATTAAAAAACGATTGCTCTAAGAATATATAATATGTAACTATAATATGTAATATATATAACTGTAATGTATATAACTATAATATGTAATACTAGCGATAAGTGAATTTCAATAAACCATAATGCAAATCGATATCAATTTTAAAATCATCCTGTGATTCTCGAGAATGATCGAAAGGTTATAAATTCCATTTACAGTTGCTACGAGTGACCACGGAAGATTTCCAGAACATGGTTTATCTCTACGTCACAGCTCGACAGTTGAAACAAACGGATTGCACGAACCGAGCCTTTAAGCTGCTTACTGTGAGTTTCGAGAGATTAGTAATGACCAAACAGTTTTTGGATTTGGATATCGAGCAGGTTTTAGAGTTGTTTAGTTGCAACGAAATCGGAGCCAGAAGGTGAGTGTTGTATTTATTATGTATTAGTATTTTTTCAGACTAGGTCATTTCTGAACATGAAAAATATTTTTGAAAGATTTCTGTGGCTACGATAAAGTAGATTAGAAGTTTTAAAGAAATTCGGTAAAAAAAAAATTGATATTGAGATATATGTTAATTCGTTGCTCAAATAAAATCTATATATACGCAATACGCAACATATAGATTTACCAATTAGCTGGTAAAAAAAAAAATGATTCATTGCATGATTTTACAGAAAAAAGTTACACATTGTTGTAAACTCAGGAGAAATACTCGTAGTTCACGAGTTTATCATTATTCCCAATGTACGATGTGCCTTACTTTCAATACTTCTAAATAAGTTCTTACCACAGATTTGTCTGCATGTTTCTATTGATCAAATTATTTCGGTAAAGATTCTTGATTTTAGTTAGGAATGAACTGTTGTTGTTGCTAATGCCACCTGTCTGACGTAGTCACATCTTGGCTCACACAATTCAAAGGGCTAAATGTAACGTCGGCCGTACCCATGAGCACCATACTGCTGACAGTACGATGTACCTCGGTTCCACCCCAAATTTGAGGGAGAATGCCCTGGGGAAGGGTCAGGGGCCTCCCACGTCTATTTTCCCTGCCACCAACCACCGGAGAGGAATTTCAGCTTGTCGGCTGTTTAAGTACCCTGCCGCGAAGGCATTATACATTTACAAACACCCTTGTCTTCCTCGGGATTTTAAACCCAGGCCCTACGGCACAGCAGTCAGCGTCGCCATCTACTATACCGGATGAGTGGATGGAGGAAATGGCGGAGTGTACACTTAATCCTTGTAAAACCCTGCACATTGAAATCTAATGTTGAAAGTGAGATGGTCTTGACCACTGAAGAACACCTCCACGACCAATCGTAACTGGGACATCAGCATTTCCGTAAGTTCTAACGTCATTGTGGTATTGACAAGGTGCGCCTTCCTGTTGAAAAATGTAACCTTCTGGCATTTGTTCTCTTATTATTGGCTTAAAGGAAATTTATGTATCATATCTCTCTAGCTAAGGAATTCATGTATCATTGTTTTCTGCGAGGAAAACCGGACTAAAAGATTTAAGGAACTCACCGCAGAAAACATATTTACTTTGGGACTATTAGTTTAATGTTCCTAAAAATGGCATGAGGATATTCCTGTCCAAATGAATTCTTCCATTATTACATTTGAATCCATCTCTGAATAAATTTGGGATACATTACCAGTAGTCTAACTTAAAAAGGGTAAATTTATTCAATGATTCAGAAATTCTTTACTTAAACTTGCTCAACTAATTTGCAGACATTTCATATGCATAAAACACCTGTATCCACTCTCATGCATATAAAAATCTATACAGTACAGCTATTAATTGAAATATTATTGAAAATTACAAACCACAAATATGCATTTGCATTATATGTATAAAAGTTTTAAACACATGTAAAAAATGAAATGAATTTATGATTATTTTGAAATATAAATTTGAGTATGTGTAGAAATAAAATTGTACTAATGGATATTATTCACAATATCAGCAATTTTGGCTGAACAAAGACATGCTTAAACTAATTGTTTCCTGTAAATGTGTGAATGTTTTACGTTTAAATAAAGACATCAAGTTTTGACTTAAATTTGGAAAATAAATAAGGCAAAAAATATAGTTATCTTTTTTTTTTTTGTAAAATATATTTTTGTATTCACAAATGTGAAATACATTTTCTATCTTTATGCTTGTCACAAAATTCAATAAAATGCAGTCGTTAACAAATTTAGGAAAAGATGTAAAACCAAATATAAAAATTGCTCTATACAAAATTTTGCGAATAACAAAAAGTATTTGCAATTTTTATTAAAGAAAGATGCATCATACCTTTATGATTTGAAAAACCGATTTATATATGGAAGAGTTTAAAAGGGAAACCTCCGATTTTAATAAAATTAAGGCAAATATGTTGCATTTGGGAATGGATGAAACCTATATTTTTGCTTTGGTTATACATTAAAGAAGATCGACATTTTTTACTTTTATAATTTGAAATCCTACCTATGAAAGAAAACTTGTTGTCTAGTGTATAGAAAAAAAAAAAAAAAATAAAATAATCATTAATTTTTATGTGGAAGTACTGCCACTTAGGGGAATGTTTAGGTATTTGATGTTTTATGGCAAAAGTCAAAGTTAACTTTGTCAAAGTGAAACAGCATTTCTGTTCTTTCTAACATTTACTTCAATGAGAAAAGATGTAACTCTCTAATTACAAGAAAAACACATCGGCTGTAATTAACATCATCTTTAATATAAAAATTTAACTAAATTAAAAGGGTTAATAACTCAAAAACTCGTGGGATGCCTGCGTGCTTAGTTTCCTTCGCCTTTCTTTAATAAATGAACAAAAAAATTACGTTTGTAAAATGTTGTATTTGTTCATATTGTGTCACTTGTTGATGCGTTGACACTGAGCTCATAATATACTGTGATTAGTGAAATAAATATTCATTTTATTGGTGTTTGTTGCTGAATAATGAGTAATTAGGGGGATCATCATTTCCTTTAGAGCCTTTTTTCGATTGCCAGCAAACATCGCAAGTGATGAGCACAACCACTGGGATCCCAGTAGACTTACTTGACAGACTGTTGTTTTTAAAAAGCTTAGATACTACGGATTGGGAACTATGTTATATATATATATTTACCTATTTTCTAAACTGTTTAATGTAACAAATACATTTGGAAAAATAAATACCTAATTCTATACCTGATACTTTTGATATGGTAATCAAAATAATTGTAACTGTCGAATTCCCTGATTTTACTGATAAAATATGGTTTGTTGTGGGTATATTTCTTGTTTTTCCTAAAATGGATTTATATTGGCTATTGTAATGCAGACGAAAATAGTCGATTGTTTAGAAATTGATCTTTAGACCTCGATTTTTTGTGCATCGATTCATCGGGCTACGATTCGAATCAATTCAAAAACGATCTTTTCGTGAAGAATCTCCAGACCTAATCCACAGTGCATTTATGGAGGGGGGGCGAATGTCTCTCAATTAATGTTAAGATGTCCCTCTCTCACACACTCTGAAAGATATCGTGGAAAAAATTGAAAGATGTTCCATCCAAAACTAGATTATTTAATTTCCCCATACGAAAAAAACTCTAAAAGAAAATGTACTTTGATCAAGGATAATATTGAAGTTTCTTTCGCTTTTCAACTATATAACCGTTACTATAGAAAATAGCAAAAACACACAGAGATGTTTAAAAGTATGTGTGAGCAACATACAGCCTTAGGATAATGGAGGATTTCTTAAAAATCACTTAGTCATGCATTTGAATTCAGGGAGGGATGTTCAAAGCCTTGGGAGTGGAACACGATGTCAGAATGATACATAGAGGGGACTGTGACGATCGAAAGTTTTAAGATTAGCTGCAGTAGAGGATATATCTTAAGACGGGAAAATAGTTTTGTTTTGACTTCGAGGACAGACGGTGCTGGGTTATGAAATGTTACAATGTTGCACTGTACTAATCATTACTCGGCACTCACCAAACAGTAATCATGACTTTTAATTATTTATATTGTAGAAAAAAAAATTATTTTAAAACCTAAAATCATGTAATCATTAAGTGTTTTTCCATTCTTTCGAAAATTCTGCCCCCTTTGCGGCAATATTAAATTTTAATACTAATTGTTTTAATAATTGTTCGCCTTATCTCTATACCATAGAAACTCCTTTCCGCGTGGCAGGTTCCAATTGATAGTATTTTACCCCTTCGTAAAACCTCTATCCAAGCTATTTATACTTTATAATTAATCCACTATGATTATTTGACCTCTGTACGGTTAGTCTGCTAGGACAAAAATTGTTACCTGTATTTTCCCCCATACAAGAGCATGCAATTAACAACATTAAGTTTGGCTATGGTTATCATATACTCATGAATTTGTGAATAGGATAGTATTTATTAGGTTGTTGGTACAAATCTTGTAATCCCGAACAACCAACCGAGTTGAGGCTGATGCACGTTCCGTGTATTGAGGTTCAAAAACTCTCGCACTGGTTTGGTGCCGAAGTTTGGAGAGAGGGGATTACCAAATGATAAGGCGACTTTGTCGTAAACTAGGTTCAAATTCGACTAGATTCCTTTTATCAGGATCTTGAGTTGCTTCGTAGGGGAATTTTTAAAATCCATTAAATCAAATGAATAATATTTTCTGCTGATGACGGCAATCTCACCTTCCGTCAGTATTTTAAAGAAGTCATTTCAGATCACTTCTGTTCTTATAATTGCAAAAACACCAAATACTTTTTAAAAAAATCATTTTCTATTATATCTATGAATTTTCAGTCCTTCAATGGTATTCAAGGAGACAATATTAGATAAAATTGGTTTCAAAAGCGTTCGTGAGGGGTACGGAAGCCACGCACTTATGGTGACGAATTCGTGCCCGGCGAGTCATGAATTCAGGTTCTGGTGGCACTGAACAATCGCCATGTAGAAGTGCTGATGCACTTTAAAGGTCTTCACATTGACAAGGTGGGAAAAGACTGGAAATTTGAGGGTTCAGAATTACGTGGTCCGTCGCCAAAATATCTCAACTGAAGTAATGTTCTTCTATAATGTCTAAGTCTATGAACTTCTTGTCCTTCAGTGGTATTCAATGAGGCAATATTAGGATAAATTTGGTTTAAAAATGCGTTCATGTGGCTACGGAAGTTACGTACTCATGGTGACGAATTCGTGGCCGGCTAGTCATGAGTTCAGTTTAGGATGGCACTGAAGAATCGCCATGTAGAAGAGCTTTAAAGGTCTTCACGTTGACATGGTGGGGAAGGACTGGAATTTTGAGGGCTAGCTTATCGTTCATTTTTGTCATTTATCAGAGATTCAGAATTACGTGGTCCGCGGCCAAGAACTCGTGTGAAGTAAAGTTCTTCTATTATATCTATGAATTTCTTTGTCCTTCAGTGGTATTCAAGGAGACAATATTAGGTAAATTTGGTTTCAAATGCGTTCGTGTGGTTACGGAAGTCACGTACTCATGGTGACGTGCATTTTCGTGGCCGGCGAGTCCTGAGTTCAGCTTAGGATGGCACTGAAGAATCGCCTTGTAGTAGAGCTGATGCACTTTTTAATGGTCTTCACGTTGACATGGTGGGAAGGACTGGAATTTTAAGGGCTAGCTTAGGAGTCATTTTGTCAGTTGGCAGAGGTTCAGAATTACGTGGTCCTTCAGCAAAAGACTTCGAGTGATGTAAAGTGTGAAACGTAAATCAAAAGTAAATCAAAAGAGTTCGTAAACTACCCATTTTGAATTTTTTACTGTTCATTCATTTGATTGGATGAACACCAGAGAGGATTGTATTCCAAAAATGCATCAGCGGGATTTCTCGCATTATTGAATTTATCAGGTGTTTCGTGTTATCACGCTGGTTATGGTGTGACGAATCTATACGGAACTTTATCACTAACCTTCTGAACCGACCTTTTTAGGGAAATTTAATTCCCTACCTATTTCCAATCAACTCAAAGAGCGGACAGGATTACTTGTTATGTGTAGATTAGATTCACTATTTTAAGTCGAACGAAATAGTAAAGTTAGAACAGTAGGGAGATAGACATTGTGACATAGAGTTATAGTAATTTTTGAATTGAATATTATTGATAATTTAATCTCAAGAAGGATTGAGACTACGAGTGGTAAATATAAAATTATATTTAAAGTCTCATTAAAGTTTTAAGAGTGAGATTAAAGTTAAATGTTCATTAAGAACATTATTGAATATAATTCTGGGATCTCTTATCGTGGTAATTTCTGCGTGATCGTTATTTAATGAATTGATTAATTAGATTAATTAATTGAGTTAATTTGAAGATTATTATAATTAAAATCTCATAATATTATTATTCGATTTGTTAATAAGTCTTTGATTTTAATTGAGAAAGTTATTCAAATAAAGAAAGTTACTTATAAAAATGGCTACTGGTTCATTTATGTCTCCTAATTATCCTAGCCTCTCAAAGTGAGTCATTTGGGATCATTACAATGGCCCCACGTTGGCGCCATTGTAATGATCCCTAAGGACCTCACTTTGAGAACTAGGATAATTAGGAGACAATCAAACGCCACTGTAATGATCCCTAAGGACCTCACTTTGAGAACTAGGATAATTAGAGACATAAAAATGAACCAGTAGCCATTTTTATAAGGAACTTTTTATTTGAATAACTTTCTCAATTAAAATCAAAGACTTATTAACAAATCCGAATAATAATATTATGAGATTTTAATTATAATAATCTTCAAATTAACTCAATTAATAATAATCTATCATAATCAATTCATTAAATAACGACCACGCAGAAAGAAATGTACGATAAGAGATCCCAGAATTATATTCAATAATGTTCTTAATGAACATTTAACTTAATTCACTTAAAACTTAATGAGACTTTAAATATAATTTTATATTTACTCACTCGTAGTCTCAATCCTTCTTGAGATTAAATTATCAATAATATTCCAATTCAAAATTACTATAACTCTATGTCACAATGTCTATCTCCTAATACTGTTCTAACTTTACTATTTCGTTCGACTTAAATAGTGAATCTAATCTACATAACAAGTAATCCTGTCCGCTCTTTGGAGTTGATTGGAAATAGGTAGGGAATTAAATCTCCCTTAAAAAAGGTCTGTTCTAAGAAGGTTAGTGATAAAGTTCCGTATAGATTCGTCACAATGGGATTGATTTTAATTTTAAGAGTGTAGAAATTCTTTCAATTATTAGAAATTCCGATACCTTAATGTTGATAATGGTATTTATTTTAATTAAAATAAAATAGAAAACTTGTAAAAATATGGCTTTGAGTGAAATACAATGGAACTTCATAATTAAATTTTAACAATTTGTAGATAATTTCGGATAAAGTTTGCACAATATTTTCCTTTTATATTACTAGAAAGAACATAAATGGAATAATGCAAGTAACAAATGATTATTCAATGAGGTTGGCATTGTAAGTGTAATTCTTATTATAAGTTTATGGTATTAGACGAGTTTAAAAAAATAATTTACCCCGTTACCCACCCACTTTCTAGGCTATTCATTATGTTGTATGGATATATACTGGTTATAAATAACTGATACCTAGGTTTTTACCCTTAAGCGTTCGCTTATGTTGAAAAACATTTTTATATCATCGAGTCTTGATTTAAAAGGGACATACAGGACATTTGAATAATAATTTCTTAAAATAGAATTATAATTTTCTTATACCCTCAGGTAACCCCATCCCGCAAAGTGGATTTCCGAAAGGCTTTTTTTTTTTAGCGTACTCCAACTTAAAAGAAACATGCTTATCAAATTGCATTACTGTTAGTATAGTAGGTCGAAATGGAATGTTTTGTATCTATACACCCCACTAACTCCAAGCAACCATTCAGGAACTTGACTTCCGTAAAATATATTTTTATGCACCATCTGTTCAAGAAAAGAAGCATCCTAACCAAATACCAAAATACTTGAATCTACTAGTTTAGAAACAATTTTTGATGTGTAACATATTTCCTCTCGGTTGCTGGATATTTGTTGGGAGTGATTTCGTGAAAAGTGACGGATGTAACAGGATGTGACGTAAGCGCAAGCTACTTGATTTGAACAATGCGAATGCGAATTTTCGCTACCCTCGCATAGCAGTGTTGCCAGATCGTGCGAGTTTTCAAGAATTTTGCTACTTTTAAAAGCTTTTCGCTTTATTTTTTTATCCTATTGCTACTTCGTGAATTTTATGCTACCTAACTTGAAGATCCTGCTAGTTTTTGCTGCTTTCAACCATACATAAAAATATTGAAACAAGTTTCGAAAAATATCGCAAAGAAAAAATAGTAACTTTAGTACTTAAAAGAAAACACGGAGGGCAGTATGTTTCACCACTCCAAAAGACACGAAACTCTGTAGTTTTCTCTTCCCTACCACACCGCCACGGCTCGAGCCTACCAAGAGGAACTTCCGTCACCCGCTACTCCTGTCCATTGCAAGTGGTAGAAAAAAAGAAATAGGTACACTTTCTAATCCCGATAGAATCATGAAAATGAAACAAGTAATATTCTTAAGAAATAGGCTTAGAGAGAATTTCTACATAAATATATAAAACTAGAAAAGTAATTGTGAAAGGGCAAATTCCTATAGAACTAAGTAAATTGTATAATTATCATCAACGTACTACATTGAATTAAAGAATAAAAAGCTATTTTTGATTTTTGTAACTGGATTTACGTTGCAGCACTTGGACAAAAGTAAGTACTTGTCATCTAGAGAGAATATGTGATGAATTGTTACTACATTTAATCTGTATATATCACGAAACTTCTGCCTCTGTTGCTGCTGTTCCCGTCATTCCGGAAAGTTTATTGTACATACGAAGATAATCTGAAATGTGACCGATGCTAAAGTTTGGTTTTTTCATGCTGAATTTCAAGATTCTTCTCTGAGCTCCCTTTTGAAAGGTTTTGATCTTAATTCAGTGGTGTAATGTACACCCTCTCGCATTGTGGGGAGCCCAGGGATTCTAGGGGGCCCAAAGCCAGACTGACGCCACGCACGTGTTGGGGCTTGGAGTCCAAAAGCTGACTTTGCAAGAGGCCCTAATATTCTCCATTATGCCACTGCTCAGATTCCACTCTATCCCCTTTACTTAAATCAATACCCTGATATAATTAAATAATGTTAAATTACAGCTGTCAATTTTAGTGGATTAATTTACTCTTTCAAAGTGAGCCTGGTGATAATTGAAAAATTACTCAAAGCATTAAAAGATTGCCCTACTCTTTTAAGAAGAATAATTTACCCGAAATGTATGAATCTCGAAGTTGACATGAGTTTAAAAAGCATTTACTTGCCTACTGAAGTAATTGATGATGCTTTTTTTTTTGTATAAACTGACGAGCAAATGTAAAGTAATTTTTACAGAATCTACTTAAGAATTATACCAAAGATGTTATAATTTTCTCCAGATTTCATGTGAGCAACTTTTAGACCAAATCCCTTCAATTTACGGAACTTTAAAAAGATAATTAATTTTTTCCGTCATAATTTTTTTTTAATTCAAATCCCTTTTTTATCTGCCTTTAGAATTAGCAGAGTAATCTAAATTATATGTTCTGGAGAATCAAGAGACAAATTTTGAACATACAGTTGAAGGAGGTTTTTTTTTTTTATGTGAATCTGAACTTTTAAATGATGGAGATTTATTTTGGTGTCCCATTTTTTAACATAAAAGACGCGCTTGAAAATTCATTTTTAAGATATTTAGCTATATTTGCATTTTAAAGCTTAATAGCCTACCCATAAGTAATGCCAATGTAGAAAGGGAATTTTCCAGAGTGACGTCAAAAAGGCAAAATTAAGGAATCGAATGTGCCTTGAACTGTTTGAGTCAATACTCAGAATCAAAAGACTGGGAAAATGAGGGACTCGCTGCGTTGATTTCATTCCATCGCCGCAAATGCTTCAATATAATTCAGAAATTTATAAAAAAAACAGCAGATCACGATACTTAGCAGGAAGAATTTGAAAGTATTTTAAATGAATGAAATAATTAAAGCATTTTAATTTTTTAAATAGTTTTACAAAATTAAAAATATATTTATGAATTGCAAGTTAAAATGGATTCACTAATTTTTTCCCTCTTCGTACTACTTTTACGTGTAAGTTCTGGAAACTCTGCATGGGAATCCAACTCTAGTAGCCATCAAGCACTCGAGCACTTTACTCTAAATCCGTTAGTCATGATATCCGGAGACATAAGTGTGGCAGAATGCTTATTTGAAAATGGACAAACAGTGATTTCAGTGGTCGTATACATTTCTTCTTCGAAACAAACGGTTAAGAAATGTTAAAGATTTCCTGCATTTTGTACTTTTACCACATATAATGTTGCAACCCGCATTTGGTGATTGTTTAAAGGCTAACTAAAAGAAGTGGATATTGGTTTGGTAACGAATGCGTATATTACGCCGGTAATTAAAACGGTGGTGGCAACAGTGGATGGGATGAATACTGACATATTATTGAATACTGAAACTTATGAAGCATTATTAGAACAAGAAAGAATATATAGTCCCAGATGTACAGCCGCTTATGAATTTAAGATCAGATTCCTCGAAAAATAGTTAGATGAGAGTGTAAATACAGAAGAGGAAGAACAAGAGCCAACTATAACAGAATATGATGTTCAGAATGAAAATAACACAGAAAAATTCAAGAAACAGCAACACACAGATTTGTGATACTCTTCAGGAAGCAAGGAATTTTGCTAGGTGAAACAAAGGAGGATATGTGATAGAAAATGATATCCCGTACCATGAAGAGCTATTGGGGGAAATAGGATAAAACAGTTAGTGATTCCGGAAATGAGGAAGAGGAAAATACTAGAAATGGCGCATGAATCAGTGTTCAGAGCTCATCTAGGAGCTCATAAAACAATTCAGAGAATCAAATTTTCATTTTATTGGCCAGAGATGGTAAAGGAGATTAAAGCATATTGTAGTTCCTGTCATGGTTGTCAGCTTAGAAAAGTAATTCGTTCGGTTGACAAAATTCCGATAACACCTGTGTCTCGTCCTGAATTGCCATTCCAAGTAGTAAACGTTGATTTAATTGGTTCTGTAGATCCAGTATCCTCACAAGGACATAAATACATACTTTGTTTGATGAACCAGCATTCTAGATGGCCGGAAGCAATCCCACTCAAGTCACTCAAGTCAGTACGTATGAAGCACTGCTCGAAATATTCAGTAGAACAGGAATTCCAGAAGTGGTCATAATGGACAATGCCACAAATTTTACGCCCAGTTTAACGCAAGAGAATATGAATATTTTTAGGAGCTTGTCCGCGTTTTTCAACACCATACCATCCAGAAGGAAACGGGTTAATTGAGAGATGGAACCAAACTCTCAAGAATATGTTGCACCACATTATCAGAGAGAAAGGAAGAAGTTGGCATAGGCATATACTGTTTTTACTATGGGCTTATCGTGAAGTTCTAAACGCAACTACTGGTACACCACCTTTTATTTTAATGTGTGGAAGAGATCCGAAATGACCGTTGTTTATACTGAAGTCAATTTGGACTGGGAACACGTTGTTACCTCTGAATATGAAGGGATCAGCAGAGAGTTATTTGAAAAAGCTAAAAGAAAAGTTAGAAGTAGCAACCCACAAAGCAAAGTTAAAAGTGACGTGCAACAAGGTAGCTATGCTAAATATTACAACAAGCAAAAGAAACATCGAGAATTTGCACCAGGAGATCAAGTGCTTGTTTTGATACCTGATTCGACGAATAAGCTATATGCTATATGCTAGCTATAAGCTATATGCTAGAACCATGTCTAAAGTGGTTCAAACTATATCTGATTTTGCATGTGCGTATATCGACGATTTAGCAATATTCTCTGATACGTGGGAAGAAGATTTAAATCAACTAGAAGAGGTTTTCAAAATATTGAAGAATTTTAATTTCTCAGCGAATTTAGGAAAGTGTGAGTTTGCAAGACAAAAAGTTAAATACTTAGGACACGTCATTGGTTAAGGTAGGCATTCCCTGACAAAGAAAGAATTAAAGCGATTCACAGAACTTACAAACACCAACGACCAAGAAACAACTGAGAAGTGCTTTGGGATTGTGCAATTTTTTAGACAGTATATTCCGAACTTTGCAAAAATTGCTCTACTATTGACGGAGCTCACTAAAAAAAGAAAGTCCCTAATGAGATTCCAGGGAACAAGGAGTCTGAAAATGCTTTCAAGGAGTTGAAGACTGTACTATGTGGAATTACAGAGTTGCAGGTCCCCAGACATGGAGAAGCCGTACTACTTTTGCATACGGATGCTTCTCAGATGGCGGTCGGATGCTGTCTAGGTCAATTGATGGAGAATACAACATTCATCCCATAGCTTTTGGGAGCCTGAAAATGAAACCTAGCCAACAAAAGTGGTAAACAATTGAAAGGGAAGCGTATGCTATTTATTATTTGGGCTCTAAAAGATTTGTAACTTTACTGTGTGGAGCAAAGATTTTCTTACTAACCGATCATAATCCTCTAGTACTCCCTCACTAGTGCTGCACCCCAATGTCCGAGATTGCTGAGGTGGGCGTTGGCCATTCAACGCCATGACATTGAAGCAAGCCACAAATGTTGAGTATTTTTATGTAAATGTATAATATTAAGATAGTGACTAAACGGTGTTTCATTTTGTGTGTAACGTGTGACCCTTAGATTATTTTAGCCATATTTGACTTTTTGGATCTAATATGACTCTCGGGGAAGGTGTCAGTGTTACACAGTAATGTTATTAAATTACTCGTTTTTTGCGATCACGATATAATACTTTGAACGAGCTACTTTTGTATTTTTGTCTTTGGCAACGAGCCAAAAAAATGTAGACGATGGAATTCCGTTGAATAAAATGTGGAATGTTGTGCTGTTCTTATGAAATTTTCATTTTGAGTATAAACTGGTTTCACGACTGAGAAATACAATTTTCATTAAATATATAATTATTTGATGGAAAATTATTTCCAGTCATCCCCGATTCATATTTTGTCCAGGAAAAAAGTTAATATTGCGTATTTACCACGATAACAAGTCAGATGTTACACATCATATGCGACTACTGTAAGACTCGTTTTTTCACGTATAAGGCCTCCTTAACCCTTTGAAACGCCATATGGAGTCAATTTCCGTAAAACTAGTCTTTAGCGAATTTCTATTTACGAAAACAAATATACTTACTAAATTTCAAGTGTGCTTCTAATAGTTAAAAAAGGGAATATGTAACGCCCTTAGTGAAGATCTTCGTTAAACTCTTCTTAGCGGATATCTAACCTATGAAAGGAAATTATCTGCCAAATATGAAGTCTGTAGGTCTAGTACTAGGAAACTCAACTTTTTTTTTTTTTTTTTTTTTGCTGAGCCACATACAAATGACAAACATTTCAAGTGCGCCTCAACGTGATGATTAAGGAGGGGGTGCAGGTGCTGTAAGATGAAGGACATTTTAAGTAAGGACAATTCATCAGAATATTAAAACTCATAATTTTGGATTTTATTTTTAAACTATATTAAACTCTATGTTTATCAATGTATATAATGTAACAATTATTGTAGGATGCTTTAGTTATCTCTGCAATTTGCGACATTACTATCAACAAAATATTTTGTAACTGTAGCTAAGATTTTTTTAAGAAGGGCAATTTATTACATCTTAAAATATAAGTTTAAGACAGTGTTTCTGAATCTGTGTGGCAGAATATTAAAAAAAATGGGCAATCTATGATCTCTATTGATGGAGGTTGAAACTGATCAAGAAATTGAAGAACCTGCTGAAATAATGCATACTAATCAAGATAGCGAAAGTAAATATGATAAAACACATAGGCATGAAACGTTTTAGTTGAATTGAAATTTTCAAATGCTACCTAAAGAACTCTATGAAGAAACACTTCGCCTTGTCAAAAAGACACAAGGAAGAAAGTTCATAATGCTATTTGTAGAGCATCAAACGACAGCAAAACTACAATAACGCGAACAAAATATTAGTTTTGCTGTAAAATAATGTTCCAGCATTGTTAGCCAAAAGGGTCTG
>BMAU01006797.1:47500-82500 GCA_019973935.1 Trichonephila clavipes
GAAATACAGCAAATAAAACAAAATGGTTTTTTTCTTTAATTTGGTTTTGGGATCAAAGATAGCTATTTGATGACGGAAAAAGCCAGATAATAAACATAAAATTATGTCAGTGTTGTTGTGTGTATTTTTTTATTATGGAAGAAAGCATTTTGTTTTACTTCTCTTTCCGGTTATTTTTTTTAAAAAAAAATCTTTAAATTTTCGATACGCTCGCGCCCCCCTTGTAGGGTCATCGCGCCCCAGGGGGAACTTTGAGAAACACTTTGAGAAACACCCCCACACTTTGAGAAACACTGACCTACAGACTTGAAATTTGGTAGGTAGGTTCCCTTTATGGAGTCGACGTCAGCTAAGAACGGATTTTGCAAAGTTCAACCCCAAGGGGCGTTATAGATAATTATTTCCATTACTAAACTATCAGATGTAAAGTCGTGAAACTTGGTACACAGAATTCTTTCATAAAGTAGAGATTCCCTACATAATGATTTTTATGAAAATCGACCTCCCCAAGGGGCGTTGAGGGCGCTTAAGGTGTATTATACATAATTATTTTCATTTTTAACCTATTAGACGTACGGTCTTGAAATTTGGCAAGCAGATTTCTTTCATAGTGTACAGATCCCCCTGCAGAATGGGTTTTGTGAAAATCGACCCCAAGTGGCGTTGTAGAGAAAGTGGCGTTATAGGCAATTAACTCCTTTTTAAAATTATTAGACGTAAAATCTTGAATTGAGAATAACCAGATTCCATTCACTGAGTAGAGATCTGTCATAAAATGGGCTTTGGGAAAATCGTTTCTTAAGTGGCGTTGCGGGGGCTTAAGGGGTGTTATAGATAATTATTTCCATTTGTAAACTAATTAGACGTACAGTCTTGAAATGTAGTAATCGGATTCCTTTTATATAGTACAGATCCGCTGAAAAGTAGTTTTGGAGAAAATTGATCCTCAAGGGTCATTGAGGGGGATTAAGGAGTGTAATAGATAAATATTTCCGCTTTTCAACTAATAGAAACACCTGCTTGAAAATTAGAAGGTATGTTCCGTTCATGGAATAAAGTTCCTTTTACAAAGATTTTTGCGAAAACGGACCCCAAAAGGAGTGGGGTTGAGGGAAAAAGGCGTGTTATAGAAAAAATTCCTGTTTTTGAATTTAACTCATTTACTTGAAATTTGTTGAGCGCTTTTCTTTAGTTGAATAGAGTTCCACTAAGAATGGATTTTACGGAAATCAACTCCAGGGGGAAGCGGGGAGAGTTATTGGGGCGTATTGATAGACAAATTTCCCGTTTTCGAACTGCTAAGACTACAATAGTAAAATTTGGTTTGCGTGCTTCTTTGTTGAATTGAAATCCGCTAAGAGTGCTCTCAACGAGGTATTGATGATAAAAATTTCGTTTTTGCTTCGTTAGATTTAGACTTGAAATTTAGCACGCATGCTTATATTATGGAGTAGAGATCCACTGAAAGTTGCTTTGGTGAAACTCTACTTGATTATTAGGTTAAGTGAGCGAAAATATCTTTTTCTTCTATTTTAGATATAAATAAAAATTAGATATTATAATTTATGTTCTTTTTATATCAAGGGGCAAGAGTGTAACAGCTATAAATATATTTTTCAATACAATCGAATTCTTAATGCTAGATATCAATAATTAATATATATGTGTAAACATTATACATATATACAGCATCGTGAAATACCCAGTGAAGCGGGTGGGTAACGTCTAGTATGTATATTGTTGGGTGACAAGTAAAACTCTAGAAAAAGATCTCTCAGTAAGTGGACTATAGTTTTTATTACTTGTTGCTCAGCTCACTCGATTCGACTCCTTACTCGGTGGAGTCAGAGGTTACACAGATTCGTTAGACACTCTGAGCGCTAGAGGGCGCTCTACATTTACATACGTACACTGAACATGCCGCCCGGCCTTGCAATGTTTTTCAATATGCAAGATTTACACAGAACATAATCATAAAGATAACACACAGAAATACAATACTTCAAAATACAAACAAAACAGCATACAAATGAAGACAATGTATAAAGCAATTGATGAATCACGCAGAATTTTTTTAAAAAAATACTATTATACACACAAACATTACTATCTGAAGGGTTATATATGCTACTTCACACACACACTGTTTCAATTGGTAGAATGCACAGTTTCGAAATGGGTCTCTTAAATATACCTCTAGGGGTTTTGACTTCCACTACTCTTACTTTAGAATCCTTTCCTGGATAAATATTGTTGATTCCACCTAATGACCATTGACATGAAGGTAAATTATCCTCTTTTATTATAACTATATCTCCAATTTTAGCATTCTTTTTCTCGAAATGCCACTTATTTCTCTGCTGCAAAATATTTAGATAGTCTACACTCCATCTTTTCCAAATTAATTGAATTATTTTGTAATTTTCGCCAATTATCCAACCTATTTTCATTTAAATTAGTTAAATCAGGCTCAACAATTGATGTAATTGATCTACCTATCAAAAAATGAGAAAGAGTCAATACATTTAAATCATCTAAGTCAGAAGATAATGGGACAAGAGGAGGACGAGAATTTAACATCCCTCTATTTGGATAATCATGGTCAGAAACTCTTCATATGTTAATCTAATGTTACCTACTACTATCTTTAAATAGAACTTAAAAGATTTTAACGCCTGCCTCCCAGAGACCTCCAAAATTTGGGGGCTCTAGGGGAGGAATTTCCAATCTATTCCTTCAGAAGCCATATAACTTGCAAGTGCCTCATCAGGTTTACACACCAAATTAAACATTTTTTTAATTTCTATATTTGCACCCACAAAATTTGTTGCATTATCAGAATACAACTTAGCACATTTACCTCTTCTAAATATAAAACGCTTAAGTGTAGCAATAAATGCATTAGAGGTTAAATCAGTCACAATATCTAAGTGCACAGCTTTAGAAACAAAACATATAAATATACAAACATAGATTTTGTTATATACTGCCTTTTCTCTGCCCTTTATACTTAATGTAAAAGGGGCCACAGAAGTCCACACCTGACACATTGAATGGATAATTTTTGATAACTCTATCCTTTGGCAAGTCAGCCATTATTTGATCAGTGCAAGTAGGATTGGCCTTACAACAAATTACACAATTATGAACAACTTTCTACAAATATTACGGCCATTCAATATCCAAAAATTTTGCCTGATCTGATATAACAAGGATTTGGAACACTATGTAAAAACTTTTTATGAAAATACTCAACTATTAAATAAGTCAATTTTATGTTTCGAAGGCAAAAGAATTGGAAATTTCTGGTTATAATTAATATCACTATTTCAATCGACCTCCAACTCTCAAAATCCCTTCACTATCAATAAATGGATTGAGTGTTTTTACTGACTGTTGGAAGGTACCATGACAGAATTTTGAATACCATTCATCTCTACTTTAAACTCTTCCTTTTGTACTAATTTCAATAAAAGCTGTTCAGCCTTTTTTTTAATTCTCCTAAATCTAGAGGCCCAATTCCTTTGCTTTCTTTGCTCTTACAATTATAAACAAATCTACAAATAAAACTTAAGACACGAATAATTTTAAAATAGTCATTACTAAGGTTAAGTAAATTATTTACAAAAGAGTTAGTAGCAGAATCAAGAAAAAGTTAGAAAAAGTCACTACAGTTTTTAAGTTCACCTGGATCCTTGATCACTGCAACAGGAATTTGTCGTTGTGGGTACTGATTGCTCATCAGAAATTTAGGACCATTCCACCACAACGCACAGGTTTTAAGTTTTAGAGAATCCATTCTTCTGGAAACGAAGTCGGTAGGATTGTCCTCTATGTTGCCACATAACGCCATTGCTCACTGGAAGTCATCTCCTGGATTGTAGCAATCCTGTTAGACACAAAGGTTTTTAGTTGATATGACTCCTTCCTTATCCATGACAAAACTATCATGGAGTCACTCCAAAGAAAAGTATTTGTCACATTTAATTTTAAAGCTTGCTTGACACGATGCACTAATTTTGCTAACAGCACAGCGGCACATAGCTCAAGTCTGGGAATCGTTGTTTGCTTGGTAGGCGCAACTCGGGATTTACTGGCAATAAGATGCACAAGCATCTTTCCATCTGAGGTTATGGATTTGCAGTAGACGACAGCTCCATATGCTGACTGGGACGCGTCGGAGAATCCCATGCAGCTCGATCACTTCCGGTTGCTCTACCACAATGCATCGATTGATGTTGATGTCATTTACTACCTGAAGTGATTCGACAAATTGTCGCCATTCTCTATTGATTGTATCTGGAAGCAAATCTATCCAATCAATCTTTAACATCCATAATTTTTGAAGGAAGATTTTCGCCTTCGTCGCCAGGACCTAAAAAAGACCTAGAGGATCATATATCCTGGCGATGGTTGACAAAACATCCCGTTTGGTATTTAATTCGTGCAAGTCTATTTTTTACTCTGAAGGAGAAGCAATCATGCTTGGGGTTCCAATAAACACCCAACACTTTTATCTCGATGAATCTGAAAAATCATAATTTTTCGGAAACCCTCAATCAATTCCGTATTATTTCCGCACCACTTATGCAAAACCATACCTCCTTTAGCGAAGATATTGATCAGTTGATTTTTCAGTTCTTTTGCTTCTAATAAGGTCTCTGCACCGGTAAGTACATCATCAATGTACATGTCACTCATCACAACTGAAGACCCTAATGGAAAATTCCCTGCTTCATCTAGGGCTAATTGTTTTAGCGTACGTGTCGCTAAAAATGGTGCACCCGTTGTTCCATAGGTCACAGTTGACAACTCAAACGTTTTTATTGGTTCGTCCATGTTCTCTCTCCACAGAATGCGCTGAAGTTTACGCTGATCTGGATTAATCCAAATCATTCGATACATTTTTTGCACATCCGCAATGAATGCAAATATGTGCTTTCTAAAGCGAACCATTATTGAAAAAAGGTCATTTTGAGCAACTCCCCCATTGTATTGTAGAGAGTTTAAAGAATAACCGTTTGTAGTTGCACTCGACGCATTAAAAACTACTCCTCAATTTACTTGTTTTTTTTATCAGAGCGATAACACCAAGATGTGGTATGAAATACATTCCACATTCCTCTCTCTCATCTACCTCTTTCATATGGCCTAGCTCTTTATACTCTTTTTTTTTTAAAAATATATACTCTTTATACTCTAGCCTTTATACTCTATATAATTTTTAAATAGTTAGGCTCACGCTTTAATCTATTCCATAAAGAATTTAATTTTTTAAGGGCAATATCTTTTGACTGGCCTAAACAATTTGGATCATTTTTTTTAAATGGCATAGATACTATGTATCTTCCCGTACTATCTCTAGCATGATTTTTTGAAAATGCTCCTCACAAATTATCGTTTCCTTATTTTTTATTGTCTCAGGTTCAACATTTTCGATTTCCCAAAATCTCCTCATTGTCTTTTCAAAATCGACATTATCTTTGATTAACCCACAGTGAGGTTTATTTTCACTAGAAACTGGAATACTCCCACTCGCAATATAGCCGAAGACTGTATTCTGAAAAAATTAATTTTGTATTTAAAAGATTTGTTTGTCCTGGTAAAAGAATTTCATAAAAGATTTCTGCTCCCAACAATAAATCAATATTTCTCGGAATGTTGAAATTTTCATCCGCCAATTTCTCTCTACTGAAATTACCCAAACTAACGTTAAATGGTTGAGAAGGAATCATATCCGTAATTCGCGGCACTAGAAAAAAAAAAGTCTGCATTAGTTTTCATAACTATTTCCTCTATTTGCAATTGTTGCATTAACGCGCGATTTAATCGTTAACTCTGAATTATTTAATCCCCTGAAACTAAAATGTTTATTTTTCTCTCTTTTTAAATTGAGTCTATTCATACACTGTTGCGAAAATAAAATTGCTTGTTGAACCACCGTCCAACAGTGCTCTGACTTCCTGCATTTTCCCAAAGGAATCTCTAATGAAACAAATCGCGGTTGCAAGTAAAACGGATTTCGATTTTTACGTAACTCGTTGCAGTAAACAGATCTCCTAAACCCTGAGAAGACACCTCTTTCGAAATCTCCCCTATGTAATTTGTGGGTTTGAACACAGACGCCTTCACTGAAAATTGACTCATCGAGGATTCCTCTGTTTCCGGCTCTTTCTGCCCCCCAATGAAGAAGGTTGAATGACTTTCACTCGTAAAAACTTGGGTCTCCAGAGAAACACAAGGAAGAATGATGCTTTTTTTTTTTGCAGCCTTTACAAAGAACTTTAGATTTACAAAACTTGATTCTATGCAAATTTAAACAATTAAAACACAAGGAATTATTTTTAACAAGTTCTACCCGTTTATTTACTGATAATTGCTTATATTGAGGACATTTATTTAAAAAAATGACTATCAGATTGACACTAAACACATTTTTTTCCCTTGACATCTGAGAAAAATACTCTAGACATATATTTTTAGACTTTTGATTTTTTGCGACAATAATTAATATTCTCACTCAGTGGTTTTCCTCGCGATGAATAAAATAAATCAATTTCTTTTCCCAACGTTAAAGGATCAAACCATTTATCTGCTTGTCTGACACTAATATGCGATGCGGTTTCTTTTTATCTAAAGTACTAAATATTTTGTCTGAAACTATTAATTGTTTTAATACCTCGAAATTTGAAACATTTCTCAATTTTAAATAGTATTCCCAATTTGTTGTTAATCTACTAGCAAACTGGACATGGGATTCACAATTTTGCCGTGTTGCTTTCTTAAAATTCTCTAAACACGATTGAGGAGTTGGCTCAAATTCTTGGAGTATTATGGACTTTATTTTATCATAATTTTTAAGATCCTCATCGTTCAGATATATAATGATATTTGCAGCTTTTCTCTAATAAATTTAACAAAATCTCAGGCTTAAATTTATCAGTAACACTTTTGCTGCAAATGCACGTTCTAATGATAAAAAAGAAACTCCATCCCTCAGGTTTGTCGGGAATTTTCACTGTAAGTGTGCGGATACTTTTTTAATTAAAGAATCCACAGAAAAAGGAATCATTACAATTAACTTCAGTATTATTGTCTTTATCATTTGCTCGTATTCTCGCTATCTCTAAATCAAGCTTAGACTTTTCTCTTATTTTTTCTAGCTCTAATTGTTGACTTTCGTCATACTTCCTTTTTCGATAATTAAATTTGCTAACTCATGCACTGAATCAGGATCGTTTTTGTATCTATCACAGTTTTTTATAAGATCCATGAAGTCTAAAACAGTTAATTTATCACTCACACACAACTCTAATTCAGAAGCGATTCGCCTCAAGTCTTCTTTTTTGCTCCTTTAAACATCGTTAAAGTTTAAAGTTCGATTTTTTAACGAAAGTCAAAAAACTACAGCACATACCTTGTATTTTCAATGCATAGGTCTCTCCGGTTGAGACTGGACCAGAATGTTGAGGGACAAGTAAAACTCTAGAAAAAGGTCTCTCTCAGTAAAGTGGACTGTAGTTTTTATTACTTGTTGCTCAGCTCACTCGATTCGACTCCCTTACTCGGTGGAGTCAGAGGTTACACAGATTCGTTAGACACTCTGAGCGCTAGAGGGTGCTCTACATTTTCATACGTACACTGAACATATATATATATGTATATATATATATATATGTATATGTATATATGTATCTGTAAATATGCATGTATATGCATATATGTTTATGTATACACTGGTGTGCAAAAATTAAGGACGAAGTCGAAAAATTAGAATATCAGCTGAACGAAGAGGCAGAGTGGACAGAAAGACCAATCAGGAGTTTAAGTAAAGTGATGTACGGTAGCACATGCGCAGATATGCAGGTAGACGTAATGGGGGAGTGTCTGAGTAGTATAAAGCATTGAGTGAGTAGTATTGTCGGTGTAAGATCCGTATTTCTGGTAAAGAGATTGCACGCCGTATAGCAGTTAAAATCACACCAAATTGCTGCCTCAGCGAGAAATGGCGAATAATCAATCTGTTAGACGACGTCTGGTTGCTTTTACCCGAGGTCGAATCATTGGGAAGTTGGAGGAAGGCCGCAGTGTGACAAGTGGCTGCAGAGTTCGGAATTGCTCACAGCATCGTTTAACGACTTTGGAGACAATTTCAAACTACAGGAACAGCTATCCGGGGGTTCAGTAGTGGTCGTCCGCGAGGAACCACACCCGCAGATGACCGGTACATTGTCTTACAGGCCAGAAGAAACAGGCGGCAGACAGTGGGAGAAATCGCTAGACACACGACACAGGCGACTTGACGACCGATATCGTGTTTTACCGTGACCAGAAGACTGCACGGTGGTGGTCTGTTTGCACGACGCCCTGTATGGTGTGTACTCTTTAACGCCTGCCCATCGGAGAAGGCGTTCTCTGTGGGGCCGGGAACACTGGAATTGGAGAGACAATGAATGGGGACGAGTACTCTTTACAGATGAGAGCAGATTCAGTTTGAGTAGCGATTCTCATCGCATATTCATCTGGAGAGAGCGGGGGAAGCCGCAATCATCCCTCGAACATCATTGAAAGGGACAGGTATGGATGTCGCTGTGTTCTTGTTTGGGGAGGCATCATACTTGGTAGTCGTACAGGCCTTCACATCTTCGACGCAGGTTCAGTCAACGGGACCCGTTATTGTAACGAAATTCTTCTTCCATATGTGCGTCTTTTTTAGAGGCGCTATGGGTCTGCAGTTCTTTTCTTGACGACAATGCACCATGTCATCGCACAGTAGCTGCCGAACAGCTCTTAGAGTGTGATATTGAACGTATGGATTGGCCGGCACGATCTCCGGATCTCAATCCCATCGAGCATGTATGGGATTTTCTAGGCGACGCTTGGCAGCTCGTACCTTACCACCAGTAACGATTCGGGAGCTTCGATTGGCGCTGCAAGTCGAATGGGCGGCAATGTCTCAACAACTCATTGACACCCTTATTCTCATGATGGGCAGGCGCTGTGAAACCTGCCTAGCAGTCAGGGAGATCATATCCCCTACTAAAGACCGGATGTTTCTTGCTGCACACCCATCACAGGTTTGTTTCGGCCTTCAGACGCATTGCGCTGCATGCTACTTTTTCAATCAAGCTTCTTTTTATCCCTCTGATTTTCTCTTTTAGTAAGTGTTGCTTACATTACACATGTCCTTACGTATTGGGGATCTTACGGTATTAAATGTGTTGATTTGGAAAGCTTTTGTACAAAGTTATATTGAAAAAACCGTCCGTCCTTAATTTTTGCACACCAGTGTACGTGTATATGTATATGTATATCTATGTATATGTATATATGTTTATGGATATGTGTATATGTATATATGCATATGTATATTTATGTATATGTATATATATATATATATTTATATGTATGTATATATATATATGTGTGTGTGTATATATATATACATGTATATATATATATATATATATATATATGAGGTCTGTCCCAAAAGTATCCAACCTACGTTCATATCTTCGCGCGGAGAGACGAGGTGACCTCTAGTGGGTACGAATATCACCAGCAGCTCCTAGCCTTCTCATCAGTAGCGTAAGATACCGATGTATTCTTTTAGTTCTCGCGTAGCGTATATTTGTTTACAAAGACTTTTTGCGTTCGTCGTAATTTGTTTATTGCTAAAATGGCAGAACGAACCGAACAGCGAATTTGCATGAAATTTTGCTTTAATCTCGGTAAAAATTATGCGGAAACTATTGAAATGTTACAATAGGCCTTTAAAGATGAGTGTATGAGAAAACACAAATAAATAGAGGTATGGTCGGTTCAAAAATGGCCGCACTTCTGTTGACAATGATCCTCGTTCTGGTCGACCTTCGACAGGAATATCGTCGCTTAATGTCGAGCGTGTTCGTGTCGCAATTGAACAAGATCGTCGTTTGACTGGGAGAGAACTGGAAGATGAAATTAGAATACCAAATAGTACTGTTTGGCGAATTTTAACCGAGAATTTGGGAATGACTCGTGTTTGTGCAAAATTCATCCTGAAACTGCTCTCAGACCAGCAAAAAATCTTCGATTACAAATCGATCAGGACAATTTGGAAATGATCAATAGTGATGAAAACTTTCTTAAAAAGATTATTACTGGTGATGAGACATGGGTTTATGGTTATGATCCTGAAACCAAAAACAACAATCTTCGCAGTGGAAGTTTCCGTCGGAGCCACGGCCGAAAACGCCCGTTGAAGTCGAAGCAACATCAAGTCAATGTTGATTGTGCACCACGAGTATGCCCATACAGGCCAAACAATTAACAAA
This sequence comes from Trichonephila clavipes, assembly GCA_019973935.1. Classification (NCBI taxonomy): domain Eukaryota; kingdom Metazoa; phylum Arthropoda; class Arachnida; order Araneae; family Nephilidae; genus Trichonephila; species Trichonephila clavipes. The sequence goes on from BMAU01006797.1 coordinate 57,817, forward strand.
GAGTACTACGTTGAAGTTTTGAAAAGATTACGTAATGCAATCAGGAGAAAACGACCGCAACTTTGGGAATCCGGTGACTGGCTTCTTCATCACGACAATGCTCCAGCGCACACATCGAACCTTGTGCAGCAGTATTTATCAAAACACAGTATTGCGCAGCTCCGCCAGCCTCCATACAGTCCCGATATAGCTCCCCTGCGACTTTTGGCTATTTCCTCGATTGAAAATGCCGCTTAAGGGACATCTATTCGACAATAAACAGACTGTTGAAACTAATGCGACGAATGCACTCAAGGCGATTTCGAAGACTGACTTTCAAGAGGGCTTTAAGAAGTGGAAACATCGATATGAGCAACTCGTTCAAAAAACGCGGACTACTTTGAAGGATGCCACCCCGGATGACGAAGAATAAATTAAGCGCTGAGAAACCGAAGTAGGTCGGATACTTTTGGGACAGACCTCGTATATGTATATGTATAAATATATGTATATGTTTGTATATGTATATGTATATGTATATGTATATATGTATAAATATATATATGTATATATATGTATATGTATATATGTATATGTATATGTATATATGTATATATGTATAAATATATATATGTATATATATGTATATATATGTATATGTATATATGTATAAATATATATATATAAGTATATGTATATGTATATATGTGTATACGTATAAATATATATGTATATATATGTATACGTATAAATATATATATATATATGTATATATATGTTTATGTATGTATATGTATGTATATGTATATGTATGTATATGTATATGTATATGTATGTATATATATATATGTATATATATGTATATGTAGATATATGCATATGTATATATGTCTATGTATAAATATGTATAAATATGAATATATATGTATATATATGTATATATATTCCTATGTATATATATATGTATATGTACATGTATATGTATTTGTATATATATATATGTATATATATGTATATGTATATGTATTATGTACATGTATATGTATTTGTATATATAGGGTGTTTTTTTAGAGCTATAGTACTTTAAATTGCAATAAAACAACGATGTATTATTCGATTGACATGATTTTTTTTAATCGAAAGATAATCTTGTGGCAATACATTGTAAATATGATTTCTGGCATATGACTGCCACGACTGACTCGGATGTAGTCCAATCTGGACGTCCAATTTTCGATGACTTCATAAGTGAATTTATTTTAGCGATGAAGCGCACTTCTGGTTGAATGGCGACGTCAACAAACAAAACTGCCGCATTTGGAGTGAAGGTAATCCACAAGTGTATGTCGAAATACCGTTACATCCAGAAAAACTGACTGTTTGGTGCGCTTTATGGGCTGGTGGAATCCTTCTTCAAAAACGATGAAGGCCACAACGTTACAGTCAATGGTGATCGGTATAGAGGCATGATTACAGACTTTTTCATTCCTAAATTGAACCATCATGATGTCCAGGAGCTGTGGTTCCAACAAGACGGTGTAACGTGTCACACAGCTCGTGCCACAATCGATTTATTGAAAGACACGTTTGGTAACCACCTAATTTCACGTTTTGGACCTGTGAATTGGCCTCCAAGATCTTGTGATTTAACACAGTTAGACGATTTTCTGTAGGGCTATTTAAAGTCATTGGTCTATGCGGATAAACCACAAACGCTTGAACATTTGGAAGACAACATTCGCCGTGTTATTGCCGATATATTTCCACAAATGTTGGAAAAATTCATCGAAAATTGGACGGCCAGATTGACTACATCCGAGCCAGCCGTGGCAGTCATATGCCAGAAATCATATTTTCAATGTAATGCCACAAGATTATCTTTCGAATAAAAGTAAATTCATGTCAATCGAATAATACATCGTTGTTTTATTGCAATTTAAAGTTCTATACCTCTAAAAAAACACCTTATATATATATATATATATATATATATATGTATGTATATATGTATGTATATATGTATGTATATATATATGTATATATGTATATATATATGTATATATATATGTATATATATGTATATATATGTATATATATATATGTATTTATATGTATATATACGTATATGTATATATATGTATATACATCTATATATATGTATGTATGTATATGTATATATGTATATACATCTATATATATATATGTATGTATGTATATGTATATATATGTATGTATATGTATATATATATATATGTATATATATATGTATATATATGTGTATATATATGTATATATATATATATGTATATATATGTATATATATGTATGTATATGTATGTATATATATGTTTGTATTTGTATGTATATATATGTATATATATATATATATATATATATTATAAATACGAATGTTTTGAGTATCTTTGTGGTTCTTTCACGCAAAAACAACTGAATCGATTTTGATGAAACTTTACAGCAATATAGCTTATACATCATATTAGCACATAGGCTATAATTTATAGCATAGACTATAATTTATATAGATATTGTTTGAAGTGTCCAAAATATAACGATATTTGTCAAGTAAGTAGGAAAAAAATTCAGCCATCTGCGAGCAATTCTAGCTTGCTTTGAAAAAAAAGCCCACGTCAGCATATATCTTATCTTTTGTTTGTGAAAGAACTTTTTTTTTGTTTTGGCTACGCAAGGTACTTGCTTCTAATTAATTCCACTGATCAGCATAATGCCTATTTTTTTATTTCAGAATAAAATTAAGTTTTGAAGGGAGAGGTTGTTATAAATATCTCTATATTTTAATGTTTTTTTTTATGGTTTTATAATGTACATTTGGTAGTAAGAAATTGATCTTTTTCCAAATAAATGCTTTATCAGTTCTGATACTTAAAGTAAATAAACTTTCTCTTTCCTACTGCATCATTTGGACAAATTTTCAAAATTTGTTTGTGATTAGGTAATTATAACGCTAAATTTTAATTGAATAGGCAGATATAATTATTTTTATACTTAAAAATGCAATAACTACTGTACTGTATTTTTTTGGAGTGTGAGAGTGAGTGAATATTAATGTCGCACTGTTCATCTACACGAGGGCTTTTGGCGACGGACCACATAATTTTGAACCATGGTCAAGTGACGTGGACGACACCTGAGCTGGCATCCTCTTCTCCTAACTACCACACCACACCAACTTAGAAGGAATATTCTTTGAAATCCACTCTTCCAAGATATATGGCAGCATGGGTTCCGTGATGAGTATTTTAGCGGAAAACAGAGTTTGTCAAAATTTAAGTGTCTTATGTTTTTGTATGTTAATGAAGACCTTAGAAAATGTGATTTGACTACTTATTTTAAGTGAACGGTATATATAATTAATTTTACAGTGGAATATCTTTAATTAATTTATTAGCTCTAACGGATTAAATTTTCCAAATTGGAGTATTTTGTTTATGTATATCCCTTAATTTGTAAATGTAGTGATCCCTCAAAAAATATTGTATGAAAAAAACTGCAGTAAATCATAATGCGTTTGTATAAAGTATTAAAGCGCATTTCTCCCCTACACAGCGGGTCTTACAAAGCTGTAATAAAGCTCGAGCTAGGAAAGTAGCTAGGCATTTGCCAACTTGACTCTATCGTTAACATTTCACTATGTTTTTCATTGAATCGCCATTAAAATTTAAGAAACGGCGTTGCTTGCGAATATTACAGTTTTAAAATAAAATAAATACAACAGAAAGTAATATTAATGTATTACACTTTAAGATATAAATTATTTACACTACTTTAAGCGTTCATTACGCAAAACTTTTAAGAATGTGTTACTTTTGGTGAGCAGAGATCAGCTTAGGGAGGTATTTTGAAAAATTGACCCTCAAGAGTGTTACGAGGAATTATAAATAAAAAAAAAAATCCTTTTATCAGCTATTAAATCTACATATTTAAAATTTAACAAAGGTGTTTTTTTCTTTCTTTTTTGTTCAGCTGAGGTATGGAAAAGCTTTTTTTGTTTAATTTGCAATTCACATGAAATTAACTCATTAAAAACTTATTTTTCCTTCAATCTGTGTTGTTTAAGTTTTCAGTTCATCCGTGCGAAGAACGGGTATACCAGCTAGTATATATATATATATATTGTCCTTCATCTTTCATGCGCCATAAAATACATCAAATATAGTGCTACTTCCATAAAACTTTCGATATGTAAAAAAAAATGAATGTAAATGACTTGATTTCTGCATGAGTGACTGAGTGTGTGACAGCTTAATAGAAGGATACAGTTCTCACTCGAGAAATAACAAATAAATATGAGTCTCTCATTCTTCATATTAAAACAAAATTTATTGTTTGATGGAATAATATATATATGGTAGATGTATAAACGTTTTTGACTTAGGGCAAAATAATTCAAACATTTGACTTATTTTAACAAAAATCGAATACAGAAATATATTCAAGTAATCAGCGCGTTCCAATTCTGGAATTGTTTCGACAGCTAAAAAGACCCACAGACTTTTTTTTATATATTATATTCTTAGCATATCGGCAATGGGTATACACCTTTATTTTTATTTTTTTTTATCCGCAACATATTATACATTTTGCATGTATTTAAACATATGTTTTACTGTTTTAAAAACATTTTAATTAAATGAATAAACATTACTTCAAACCTATAACTGTGCCATACACATTGTATATTAATGCTTGTAACGTGCAGTGAGAGCTCTAGAAAAAAAAGAAAAAAAAAAAGGTTTTTTTTTTTTTTAATTAGACATTGTTTAGAACCATGACTATTCGACTCGCATTAACAAAATAAATGGAATCAAACTTTGTTAGGATACGAATGCTGACATAAGAAATGGGATTCGGTGAAAAATATTTGTTCCAAAACTAGACAATAGGATGTATTTATGGCGCTTTACAATACAAAAGTATTAGAAAAAAGAGAAGAAAATATAATATAAAAATAACAGTGAAATATATGTTTTATTCGCTACATTCACTTCCCCGGCGAGAAATTCAACCACATTTAGTAAAAACGCCGTCTTTAGAGATTCCTCCGTGCATTCTCTGCAGAATATTGCCTACGGCCATACGCAACTTGTCATTAAAAAAGTATTTCACACTTTCTGTGTTATGTATATCCCAGTAATGGTTTCCAGAGATTTGTCAATGATTACAATTGCAGCATTTGTTTTCCCCCCATCTGAAGCACGTTTACATTTTCAGCCTCAGCTATTTGTCAGTGAATTTGTTTCTTCGAGCTTCTTAATAACTTCCTTTCAAAGCAACAAGTAATAAAACTACCTTACGGAGCATCTGGTGAGTTCTTCTCTCACGAATAGCTGTGGATTATTAAGGTAATACAATTTAACCACAGTAATGCGATTCGTGTATTCACTTGAGCTGGCTCATTTCAGCAGAGAATACTCTTTGGAGCTATCTACTTCTATGTAGCCTAAATAACTGGGATGACTGTTGCATACGAAAGCGTGGATTTGGTTTTTTCTTTTATCCCCATATTTGATGGTCATTCTCTGTTTATTAAGCAACAGAAATGTAATATATACCATTATATATATATATATATATATATATAAATATATATATATATATATATATACTGGACATTTTTAAGGTATGTGACTACCCAAAATTCGCCGTTTTAACGAAAATTTTCGAAATTTCTTTTATGTTATAGCCCATAAATTTTAAGATTCCAAAAACACTCTATTTTTATTTCTACATTATTAAAAAGCAAAGTGAATTGAAATTTTCAGCAGATTTTTTATTTAGTTTTATCTTTGTTATCAATCAAAATCTCTGTGTATATATTTATGTACTTTAGTGCTCTATTATGAAAAAAATTCATTCCTTTTTTTAAAAAATTTAGTTTTTGCATAAAATTTGAAATATTTAAAATCACTTTCAAAATTATTACAAATCTTTTAATTCCTAACTCATATATAGATGTTATTCACGTATTGTATAAATATTATTTACATACATTTATTAAAATTTTGTGTAGCTGCAATTTTTGATCAAAGTTTCACTAAAAACGACAATTGTTATAAACAATAAAAATCTCCAGAAAACTGCATAAGTTTAAAAAAAATCAGAATTAGTTAAATATGAAGCTAAGGAAATCTTGACCTATAAATATGGTTAGTTTAAAAGAAGTACAATTAGTAGAAATATTTTTATACTTTATTAAGGTATCCGACTACGTTCGGAACCGTAAATTTAAAAAGGTGCATAAATGGATACTTCTCATAATATTTAATGTAACTTAGATTAGAATACATATAAAATTGTTTATGGACATTTTGACAAAATAAATTATATTTAAATACAATATTTCGGCTAAACATTAACTTAAAAATGTTCTCATTTTATGACAAATGGTTCTTTAATAATATTTTGCATGTATATGAATTTTGAAACATTCATATTATTTTCAGAGTTACAACCGTTTGAAATAATTATTGGCATTTTTTCTTAAAATTTATCTCATATGTTGTCGTAAAACATGTAGAAACCCACATCTAAGTTATATATTCCAAAAATTCCATTTGAGCCTCTGTACAGAGGTCTGAGCTATATACAGGCAAAATATTATTATAATAGAAGCATTATTCACAAAAGGAGAATATTTTAATATTGTACTTAAATAATTTTTTATTGTAATACTATTCTTAAAACAATTTTATATACATTTTCTAATCTAAGTGACACTAAATATCATAAATATAATCCATTTATACGCTTTTGCAAAATCACGGTTTCGAATGTAGTCAGATACTATTTAAATGCATTTTCTGAGAAATTATGCTTTACAATGTTTTGCTTCACGCTAAAGTTTATCACAGGATTTCTTTTTAAAATATTATATTCAAACTTTTTCAGAAAGTATTTTATTTAGTACTATCTGTATTCTAGATTATTATCTAATAGTTGTGTACATATTTTTGTACGTTATTGCACTTTTTGTGAAAAAAATAACATTGGTTTTTTGTAAAAAAAATGAGTTCTTGCATATAAAAGGACATTTTTCAAACACTTTTACCAATATTACAAATGTTATAGCTCTAAACACAGACGAGGGTATTATTTATGTACTGCAAAAATATTATTCGTATATATTTATTAGAATTTTCAATACAAGGCTTACCTTAACTGCAATTTGTTTTACTAGAACTTCACTCAAAATATCCAATATATCCAAAATTATTTTTATTTTTGTGGAAATTGTACTTGAATTCTTAGTTTTATGCCCCATTTCCAATAAAAAGGAGTTTATTTAGTTGAAAAAAATATATATTTCATAAAAAGTGCTCCGAAAGTAGTAACATACCTTAAACATTCTTTTTACAGAAATTTACTGCCCACGTCATTATTAGTCTCCTTATTAAGTTTAGTGTCATTGCAATGGGCTCAATTCAGGAAGTCACATGATAAGAAAAAACCCGTGTTTTCCATTGAATTCAAAACAAACATTAAACTAATTGTACTTGTTGTTCTACTTGTAAAACTCAGATAAAATTTCAAATTTCATATTTGGGTAAAGATGTTTAAACGTTAGTAAAAAAAAATTCTTTAAAGATTTTTTTAAATAAAAAAATTATATTTAATGTTTATACTTTTAAATAAAATGCATTTTGTATACATATGTACTTTTTAAGAGAAAGTTTCTGCAAAGAGCAAAACTTAGCAACACCGTAGCGCGTGAACTGAGTAGCTGGAAACAATAGATAGTTTTTATCGTGCGACTATGACGTCGCATGAGGTTTTGAACTGAGTGGCTAAAATCACGTGACTTTCACTATCATGTGACTATGACGTCACAAGAATTGAGCCCATTGTTATAGATTGCACTCCAGATGTCATGAATAGTATCAGTTTTAAAATAATATCATCCTGTATATATGGAACTCAGACTTTTTTTAAGTATATCTGTTCATATGAAACAATATATGCAATATAAGCTCGTATTCTCCTTCTTATTTCAACTTTTTATCAAAGGGAAATGAAAACTTTTATGCAAGGCTAACTTTTCCATTACTATAAAAAGACCCACGAGAAGGAGAAAAATACCATATAAAGGATAGCCTAACTATATATTTCGGTTTCCTTACCTTTTTTTCAAACCACTAAGCCACGAAAAATTAATCCGGGATTCCTATCTGCTGACGTGATGATATTTCAAAATGCTATGGTGAAGCGAAATAAATTGTCTCTAGTCTAGAATATTATTAGTATTTTTTTCTCTCTATTACAAAGCATTACTCTTTTTTTCCCTTGTGCAAGTATTTACTTTTGGAATATTGAGGAATTCCTGCTGCGTTTTTTATCTCAGCGGACAGTGGATCACGCCTGAAAGTTCCTTTCTTTCACTCTTAGAAATATGAGAAGACGTCATGAGTTTGAAAGATTACTTTTCTGTTCCTTTTTCCTTGTCAAAAAATATTACTTTAAAAAAATGATTACATTTACTCGCAGGGATTGAAAGAGTATCATTTTATTTTGATCAGATATATTTGGTTTCAAAACTACAATGCGATCTTCGACTAAAGGTAATGCAGAGATATTCTGTTTGGTCGTCTTAATTTTTTTCCAAATGAATGTTAAAAAGTATAAGAAATAGAGAAAAAAGCCCAATAAAAGAATCTTGTTTTTCAGAATTTCTTTTTTTATCAGATTAAGACTTGGCATGTTTACTTTTTAAATTATTTTAATTTTTAAATAGTCTACGCGCATAAGTATTCAAATACAAATTTAGCGTTTATGTACTGGTTGAGGTAAAATTATGTGACCAATAAAATGGTAGAGATATATTGGTTATAAATTGTGATAAAGAATTAATATGTTTTGTTCTAAATTTGTTCTCCATCATTATGCACATTTAACAACCAATGAGTCGAATTCATGAGGGTTACGTGATAAATGCAATCACGTGATTTTTCATTGGAGTCAAAGCTAATATTTGACTTTTATTTATTGTTTTGCATGTTAAGTCCGGATATAATTTTAAATTTGACAACTTTGTAAGGACGCTCAAGTATTGAAATTCTTAAAGTAAATTTTCAAAATTTTCTTTTGTACTTATACTATGCGATATTTTTCAATCAAGGGTCTTTTGTTTGTATATGTGCGTAATTATGTTAAATAAATATATATATGTGTGTGTGTATCTTTCAAAATAAAATTTCAGAAAAAAACATAATTTGGAAATAATTAGGCACATAAACTTATTAACTGGAGCTGATTGCAGTTACCATGTGATTATTGCTTCATGGAAATTTAGACCATTATTAACAATAATATACAAAAGTCAAACATGTATTTCTCTTAAATAGGAATATACATCCCTTATATGGTACTTTGTTTCATTTATATCCCAAATTTTCTAGTTATACACGTGTTTTTTGAATGTACACCGTAACCTCAAAACATATGTGTAAATTCTGGGGATTGTGCGGGTCCAAACATAATCTGAACGCGACTACTTATTCTATAAGGAAATGTGTGTTCGGAACAGACACAAAAAAAGGAAAGCACAATGTGTTTGCCATCTTGCTTAAAGAAACTTTAAAATAGTCACCTCGTGAGAACCTTGCTTTAGTATATTCGTATATGAAGACGTGGGAACTCTAGAAACATGGGACAGCTAAAGAAGGCTTCAATTTAACCCGCGGTCACTCGCGCCTGTTTTTGCTACCGTCGTTACTCGCGAGGTCTAGAGAACACCCCAAACTTTTAACAGGTGTATTTAATTATGAAAATAGAATTAAGTCATTATTATACATATTTATAAAGAATAAAATTTATTTTGTAATATACAAACAAAATTATTAAATTTAGTGCATACAAATGAGACCAACATTAATTTAAACTAAACGTACAAAATTTTCATTTTAAAACTAATAATTTTATATTTTTTCATAAACCAGTAAAACGTATATATCAGGAACAAATATAATTTATAATAATAGAGATAATGATAGTAGGAAGTAGAAAAATAATATTTTAATCATTTTACAAACTTTCAGAGCCGACTGTGTACATATGCTCAACTTCTCGCGGGTGTTCTCAGCCCCCCAGATAAACTTTTGAAGGTCATTACATTCCATTCGTTCGAGAAAGAGGGATTGCATCAGGTCCAAAGGTTCAATGACCTAAAATGTGTAGCAACGGAAAAAAACGTGGTTCTGCGCATTCTTTTTAGAATCCTGGGAGAATTTTCTTGTTGCTGGGGTGCACATAACACCCCGCGTGAGTGATCGCGGGTTAAATATCAGCATTCTTTTTCAAATCAATTCCTAAGGAGTTGATTTTCTTATCGATTATGTGATTACTTCGATGCAATCATAAAATGTTTATCTTAATCAGCTCCTTAACCCCTAAATGGGAAAATAAAAATAATGCAATCCGCTTCTCAGTGCCAACATTTTTCATATAGGCACGCGTATGCAGTGTACTGCGGGGGGATGCACAAATATGCAAATTTTTCTGTGAAATAAGTAAATATCACAAGCATTGTCAAGGTCATTTTATTACATTCCAAAACACTTCGGAATACTTTTATTTATAGCAGCGTAAAGGAAAGGTCATATTTCGGAAAGAGATATAAAAACGTACAGGACAGTTAACGCACTGAATCAGTGAAACGTGTATGCACATAGTTTATAATTAAGAGGTGAACTATCAGGTGATTCCGATATGATAATGAGTGGTGATTATAATAAAAAAACATTAGCCAGTAACACATTTACACAATTAAAATTTTACACAATCTATGCAATCCTCTCAAATTTCTTTATATTCTATATTTTTTTCAATATTTCCAATACAGAAATAAATTTTATCTTGTATGAGGTTATTTCGTGAAGAATCCCTCAAACCTATTGTAAGATTTTTTTTTGTAATTTTACTTAGTTTAATCGCCACCTCATTGTAAACGCATTATGCAAATTAGGTTCAAAGATGCAAACGTGAGTGTAGTAGAGATAAAACTGGGAGCATGTAAAGACACTAGTTAACTGTATAATTAACGATTAGTAATGAGGAGATTTGAAGTTTCAAAATTAAATTTATCAACTAGTTATTCGTTAGCTAGATCAAATACTTATTGACGTTAAGTTCTCGGATAAGCCTTATTGATCATTACATTTAAGGTATCAACGCATTCTAGGGAGCTTCTGTCATCTTGTGGAAGCAAGTGCTCAGAGTTTACGCAATTTTTCAGTTAAATAAATTTTTGATTTATACTTAAATATTTGTTGATCGTCCTTATAATTTCTTGAAATAGGATCAATTGATAAATAGATACATAATAGATCAATATTGTATTTGTGGTTGATAATAGTATTTTGTGTCAGGACATCTACTCGTTTTGGGAATTTATGTTTTAATTATAATATCTAGAGCACGAGACACTCGATATTTATTTGATGGTGAAGCTTCGAAGAGACCACTGCAGTCTTCATTTAAAATGTAACTTTTTTTTTCTTTCCTTTACATGTTCTTCCTTCTTATATTCTTTATTCCCAACTTTTTTCATCCGTAGCAGACGTCGGTGTAGTGTAGATATTTCAGGTTTGTACACTGGTGTGGAAAGCTTAAGAAGCAACGTAAAATTTAAGATTGCCATAATGTTGCAGGAAAAGGATTGTTGCGATCATCGGCCACATCGAACTGCTGATGTTCAGCAGCTTCTAGAAAGTGAAGATATAACTGTAGTGAATTGGCCTGTGTTCTCCTAGATTTAAATTCCCTAGAATATGCGTAGTATGCTTTGGGAAGTCTAGTTTTGGAACTACTACATCCTCCGAGAAAGACCGAACAACTAAAATAAATGCTGCTGTGGAAAAATGGGCGCTCTTACTCGAACTTTTGAACATTCTGGTTCTGAGTATGGACAGACGGAGCGAATAAACCATTTGTTGTGGACTCACTCGAATCCAGCACTTAGCTTAGAGATTTCGTGTTTTGGTCAGGATGGATTGACTCATTATTCAAATCAATGACTTCCATACATCCTTATAAATGCTACAAGACTTTATAAAACACTTTTAAGGTATCCGACGACGTTTGGAAACGTAATTTTAAAAAAGAGCATAAATGGATAATTTTTATGACATTTAGTGTCACTCAGATTAGGATACATGCATAAAATTTTTTTAAGAACATGTTGACAAAAAAAAAAAGGATTTAAATGCAATAGTTTGGCAAAAAATTAACTTAGGATAATCTTTAATGAAAACGGTCGTCTTTTGTGTGAAAAATGATTCTATTATAATAATATTTTGCCTGTATATAGCTCAGACCTCTCTACAGAAGCTCAACCAGAACTTTTGAAAAATCACATTATTTTCAGAGTTACCACCAATTGAAATGATTACTAGCATTTTTTCTTAAAATTGCTTCGATCTGTTGTGTCGTAAAAATGAATAAATCGACTTCTAAGTTATATATTTCAAAAATTCTTGTTGAGCCTCGGTAGAGAGGTCTGAGCTACATACGGGCAAAATATTATTATAATAAAAGGAATTTTCACAAAAGGAAAACATTTTGAAAAAAAGATTTTTCTAAGTTAATTTTTGCAAAATATTGTATTTAATTAATTTCTTTTGTCAAAATGTCCTTACAACAATTTAATACGTGTATTCTAATCTAAGTGACACTAAATATCATGGAAATTATCCAATTATGCACTTTTGCAAAATCACGGTCCCGAACGTAGTCGGATACCATGAATATACTATCCTCAAACGCTAATACACGGCAATATAGTTAATTCACAACAGATTGTATGACTTCTACTCTCTCGAGTGTCTGTGGGCGTATCACTACATCTTTATACAGCCGCGCTTTGACAGCGCCGTCTACAGTTGGACTCTAACACATTATAGTATGGGAAGGGCATATTCCCTACCAAGAAACATCAGCTTGTTGTTCTTTTTCTTGGATAGACAACCATATGTAAAAGGTAGTATGAGTTCAATAAAGCTTTTTTCCCCATTATATATGTATTGTATTATTTTTACGCAACTATGCTTTGGTTATCGCTTAAGTAGAAAAGGCTGTTTTTTCATTTCTAAATTTCATATCTCTCGGAGATATCCAGTAGAGTTGTGGATAAAAAAAGTTGCTTCAGTTTTATCGGTTTAAGCGCTCACATCACTCGACTGCTTTTCCCGTTTTTGAGGTGTCTCTAATAACCCTCGTGTTGCTTCGTTCTGCTACTTTACAAAATAACCAATCTGCAACGGATCCCCCTCACACCCCTAATTTCTTTAACTAACCTCCACTGAGCTACTACGTCATTTGATATGAGAAAGTCATCACATGTGAAAGAACTGTGATGTATACAAATTAGCAATATATTAGGCGTGTGTTCAACTGAAAGTGATTCGAAGATTCGCAAGGGAACAATTGTCAATGTATTTTGTGAAACAAAGGTGACAATGAAGGTGCACGTACCACGCAGACGCGTGCGTAAGCAGATTTTGTGATACCATTCATTTAGAAATGGCTGGTATGGATGCAACTGCGTCGGAAACGGATCAGCAAGCTGTAATAAAGTTTTTACACTGGAAAAGTGTAAGCCTGTATAGGTGTGAGTTTACAACATTTGTTGCACGCCAGGGATGACGGTGATGCCTTAAACAGCACTTATTGTCAGAGGATAAAACCTGTCGTCACCACTGCCAACCGTCAGCATGCAATGGAAACATACCGACTGACATCGGCTCTAAAAATTCAAAGTTCAGCAGTCAGTCAGAAAGGTGATGTTGACCGTCTAAAGGGTCACCGATTTCACACTCACGATAGCGTAAAGGCAACAATTCTGAACTGGCTCCATGATCAACCATCATCGGTTTTCAGTCGACGGAATGCGTAACCTTCCTAAGCAATGAAAGGTCTGCCTAAGCGCCATGGGTGATTTCTTTTATTAAACTTTGTATGCATTTTACTCACTAAACATTGTTGTTTCTATCTCATTTATGACCCTACGCATCTTCTGGATACATACCTCGAACCACTTTCATTTTAACACCCTTTATATGTACTATTTAACCCTTTAACAACCGATTAACTCTTACGCGATTAGCTCCCCAGTGCCACCCATCACATAGGTGGAAGAATGCTGTGTATTAAGGGGAACGGCAAAGGCATAAGTATGCAAATGTTTCTTTGAAATAAATAAATCCTTTGCAAACACTATCAATATCATTTTGTTGCCATTTTAAAGGCTTATGGCTACTTTCACTTATAGCAGAATGAAGAAAAAGGTCGAATTTCGGAAACACGTATATATGCATCCTAGGCATTTAACGCTTTGATTGAGGGACACATATATATTCGTCGTCGGCACTCAAAGGGATAAATAGGAGTGCAATAGACAGAAATGAGGTAGTCTCTTGAATTGAAGTGAAAAGAAATAAGTGAAAGTGTAAGCGAGAGATTGACATCTACTTTATATAAGTGTTACTGGAGTTAGAGAAACCTTACTAGAAGAGATTCAGGGCACAAAAATTGAGGAGTCCTTTTATTTTATGTTTTCTGGTCAGAAATATTTCTCAGGATAAGTATTCATTTTTATAATATCTATTTGATAATGTGTGCTTAAATTAAACCACATCACGCATATTAACGTTGATGATTGATTATTTATAAAGTTAGAATGAATGATTTAAGGATAAGACAACTATTATGCAACTGGCTAAAGAAAAAAGCTAACATGTCACAAATCTCACATTTCAGTTAGTCTTCACATTTGAAATAAAGTGTGGTAGGGCATACAAAACGTTAACCGAACAAATAAAACACATTTATAGGCCCAAGGATCAGGTATAAGTAACAGCAGTCCGAATGACAACGATATCAATATTTTGTGTAGATACGGTTTTAAATATGTATTAAAAAGATACACAGAAGAAGGAATTGCTCAGTACGGGTTGAGCTTCTTCTATTATTTTTTGCTCTTTCAGTTTTTTACTCATTTTGCAATCCCATAAATTACTCTAGAATTCAATGCATTTCCATAATTATTATTCCATAGTCTGATAATGCTTGTTTTTAGTAAAAAAAAATATATATATATATACCGTCATTTTCAAAAACTGCAACTTGAACAAATACTCCAGCTGTTTGATTACAAAAATACTGGTGGTCAACTAAGGTACTGTGATCATGTTCACAGACTAGTGGCCGGAGTGTTATGAAATCCAGCTCTAGTGTAATTGAAGACCAGCCGTATAGAGAAACGGATGCATATGTAATATATTGTGGCTGAAAGTTTTCACTATGGCGTGATGAGGAAGTTAAGATATTGGACAACACCAAATATGGTGTTGTCTCTTGATGGTAGTTCAAATTTACAAGCTTTCGACCCTGCATGTTGTTTTATAGTGCGGCTTCAATAAACACCCACCAATTCCCATATTGTTGAGATACATTCCTGGATGTTGTTATTTTAGTTTCAGTACATCTCCATATGTATACATTAACTTTATTTTTTTTAAAACACACACACTAAAAAATATGATAAAGGATGTGGTTTGCCAAAGTATAACCTCTGACTATAAAGTTCGGTGAATGAAGTCAGAACATCCGATCTGGCTGCACTGGCAACAAAACTCTGCACATGCTTAGTGGCAGGTGTTAAAAATCTGACCCCACCATTATTCAGTTGAGACTCATTTGTGTTCCGTGTATAACTTGTTCTATAAAGGACTTGTTTTGTACATTGTTTCTCAACTTAGAACAGGAAAATGAATTAACAAAAGATGAATTTAAAGTTTTGTTTTAAGCTTGGCAAGACACTAAAAGAAACTTATGAGATGCTGGTACGTGTTTATGATAAGCACTGCCAATGAAGTGTGCGTACGAGTGGTTCGCCTGGTTTTGAAAAGCAGGGAACGTGTTTTTGACAACCCACGTAGCGGAAGACAGGCGACCTCCGTCAGTGACGAACACATTGAGAAAGCGAGGCAATTAATCGATAAAGATCATTTATTAACTGCGCGCATGATCGCTGATCAACTGTATATTAACCATGAATCTGCGTCGAAACGTGACGAGGATTTTAAACTCCATCCCAAAAGACTTCTTGTAAAGTTTCCAGGGCATATGTAGCAGATCGCAGTGGAACATAGTCATGAGAGGTGATTATTTCGAAGGATAGAAAAGTAACTTTCGTTAATATTTCATCTACTTTAATGCTACAGGTGTATATACCGAACTTTATTGTCACTTATTGTAAATTTTTTGTATTTACATGGACATCTTACTCACAAACTATTTTACGACTTAAATGATGTAGCTAGAATTTTTAGGCAGATATTTCAATCAATGACCCCTCTATCAGATGGATAACCAATAAGGCCGTGCGAAATGTAATCTTCACACAGATAATTTATGTATAGCTTACAATACTCTACCTCGTTCTATTTAGTACACTTTTTTAATTTTAATTGTCATCACTATCATTACGTAACATGTAGAACAAATAATATAGTATAAAATAAAACATTGGCGTAGAGAGCATTCAACGATTGTTTCAAGAAGAGAGCACCAGAACACAAGGATTCTCGTTGCCATCTGCTGATTCTAATACTTTGTCTTAAAGCAGCACTTGAATTCCACCTTGGATAGTAAAGAGGGTCTTATTCTATTTCGTGAGGATTACTAAGAATCTGGGGTCCAAAGGACATGCATATGTCTATTACCGAGATAACCAATGGACTTTCAAGTGGTACTTGTTAAAATGTACTGCTACATCTTAATTCGGATTAAAAGACTGGTTTAACGCTAGAAAGTCTGGGATTTCGATTACCATTGAATGTTCGCCGTTGTCGTTTTGACACCGTGTAATAAAATGTATAACATAGTTTTAATAACTAAATAACTACTGGGCTACTGTTCAGTAGGGTATAGTTTTAAAACTTTTTTTAATATTATTCCATGTAATTGTCATATATTGTGAACCTTTATATCATAAAAAAACTGTAAAATCTAATTACTTAATCTTATAAAAAATAAAACATTAATATTCAAAAAATATTAGTATAAGCAAAGCTTTAAACATAACTTTTTTGAGAGCATGCGAGTACTTTCATCATTATATATCTTTTTTATGCATAATGAATGCCTTGTACATATCTCATTTACAATGAATACAGTGGTATTCAATTTTTCCTTCACATTTCCTGAACAACTTTTGCATGGAAGCATCACACATCTTTTTTTAATTGCATTTCCATCACACTCTTTAATTTCCCCACTTTTTGTCTTTTAGTGAAATTGTAATTAATTTAAGTTCAATACTTACTTGAATTTCCTATTTTCTTGCACTTATAAAATTTAATCGTAATAACACATAAGCAAATGCTATACAACGAAACAATTAGACAAAATGATTTTAGTGTAACTGACCCATTTCTGCTGTAGACCCAATACCACTGCATTTAAGGTCAAGTATACGTGTGATATATTACTTCCTGAAGCTTGTTTTCTGATTGTATCTACTTAGGGAACTATTTGTAGCTATTTATAATGATAAATTGCCTTGGTGTCCAAACGACACCGGCAGACGTTCAAGGCATATTTAGTTGTAAAATCTATGCTAATTAACCCAGAACGACCATGGAAAAGGATTTAATGTCACGCAAAATTTTCAAATCCTTTTAAAAATGCAGAAATGAGAACAAACTAAGCAGGTTATGGTGTACAATCGACACCGACGAACGTCCAAGTGTTAAACGGTAAATGTATCCCGAACACTTTATCATAATTGGTTGACATTTGAAATTAGTGGGTTACTCCCTGAACATCTAACGGTGGACCAACCGTCATTGTACAAATTGTGAAATTGTTTATACTCAACGTTCAGATTGTAAAATTGCAATTTACATGTATTATATAGTTATATTTATTTGTTCCTTTTACCGGAAAATTATTTCTTGGGGAGCTTTAATGTTTTATCATAACAGTATTGACGACATTATATGAAACGAAGAACATGGCTGCCAATTCAGGGCATACGACACGTACGAAATCGAGTTGGCTAACTTAGCGAGTTATGTTGGACATTGCCTTTGGTGCGATAGTACGTAATAAAATTATTTCAGCATCACGAATAATTTTTTATATATAGATAGGGAGGAAGTATGAAATTATAAAAAGGTTTATGATATAATTCTTTCACATTTTGCAATTAAAAAGTTTTAAAATATAAAGGGATACTTTTAGCAATTTTCGGAATTTCAACCTCATATACACAAACTTAATTTAATGTTTGATGCTTCATTGGAAGCTAAATTATAAAGGTGATGGAATAATTAATGAACTTAATTAAAGCATAAATAATGTTACACAGTCCCGGAGACAGTAACAATATAAATATTTTATATTCAGATTACTTTCATAAGTTGATTCAGAAAATAAGAAGCCAGCTTGAAAAGCCAGTTTTTTCAAACTCTTACAAGATGTTTAATTTTTAAATGTTTTTAGTAATTTTGAACACGATTTGCGTTTCTTAGATTATTGAAAACGGTAGTTAGTATGGATTTGTGAAAATCTATTCTCTTGTTGATTTTTAATAATAATTTTTCTAGAAAAAGCAATAAAAATTTTTAAATAGTTAATTTAGCATATTTTAAAGAAATACCTACAGTTTTCAACCCTAAACTCATGCTAACTTTCGTGCACCATACGTTTGGGAGTATACACAGAAAATTTCAAGGCTTTACGATGAACAGAAAAAAAACCCTAGGGTTTATAAAACACTTATACCTTCAAAACTGAAAGTCTAAGAAAAACGCATTTAAGGTTTTTAAAGGTTTAAAACAAAAACTTCTAATGCCCGTAAAGCTCTAAATTTTTAATGTTATTTCCCAATAAGTGTTCCAGATTGAAACATTATTTTAATTAAATATGACTGAACATTATTTTTTAAATACAAAATATATTTTTGCAGAATAGTGATAACATTTGTTAAGATAACATTTATACGCTTTTGCAAAATTACGGTTCCGAACGCAGTTGTGTTCCCTACTGTTATGTTTGTATTTACCACACGTAGGTAGCGTTCGGGTCAAATTGACCCGAATCAGAAAACTAACCTTTGTTGCCGTAAATGACAGTCTCAATTTAAAAAATGGTTGAAATAATAGCAATGTAAGCTCAGAAACAGATTTAATAACATAAATTATCTATAAAAATAGGAGAAAAATATTTGAAATTGATACAGTAGAACCTGTTTTTATGCGGTCTTTTTTATGCGATTTGTTTTGAGCATTTTTTTTGTGTGACATATTATGTGCGATATTTTTTTATGCGGTGTATGAATTTCAATGGCTTTGGCGCCACTGCAATATTTTTAATCTTTTTACCAGTAGTGTAACGGAGAATATTAGGACCCCCCTCCAAAAGTCAGGTTTTGCATTTAATATTTTGTAAATTGGGTAAATACATATTTAGTGTTAGTCAAGCCTTGGCCCCTAGAATCTTGCCCCCACCTCGTGATGCGAGGGTGTACGTTACGCCACTAAAATCTAAACACTTCAAGACGCTCTGTTCATTTATTATAAATAATCTCCCGGCAATGCGCATTCAGTTGCTTTCTCTCAACACTCCAGCAGCCCAAGCTTGATTGAAGACGAAACTTTCAATGACAGTGACATTATCAATAGTTTGATAAATTATGAAGACGGACAAGAAGAACCGGATTCTTTGAGAGCGGAAAAAATATGCAGGGATCCAGCTTTCTATGAAATTGGAAAAGCGTCATCTTAAAATAGATACCAATTAAGAAAGGAGTATAGAATTCCCAAAATGACTTCAATCATGTATAGCTAGTTATCGTGATATTTACAAGCAACTTACCACCCGAACCTACGTCACAAAAACTTACTTTGTATTGCCAAAAAATAAATCAACTGACATTGTACCTTCAAGTGACGAAAGTAATTTTGAACTTATTCATTGCACGGCTTTGGATTACAATGAGTAGCAATGAATTATGTATGTGCCTTTTGAAAACTTATCCATATACACAGTGAGAAACTTTGTTTTTAAAATGTTCCATGCGTAATAGTTAATTATTTATTTTGTTATGGAAGTACTCTTACATAAATTTCGTAAATAATTAGACTATTCTATAAATGCGACTTTTTTTTATGCGGTCCCTATCCACCGTCCCCAAAAAAGTTTTTGTAGTATTTGCACGAATTAGTTTGTTTTACGTAAGGATGTATGGAACTTTTGAATATTTTTTGTGCGTTTATTTTTATGCGGTTTACAATAATAATATAAAACATCGATAAAAACATAACAGAACAATTTTCGAAATTAAAACTTTCTTTTATTTACAATTTTAAACAGTAATTTCTTACACGAGGTTTACTCTTACACTTGTAACATTACATAACATATTAGTTTGGTTACAATTGCTAGATGAGCTGAGCTTCCACCTTGCATGTTTGGCACGCCATGAAGTATTCTCGGCAGATCCCGATCGTATGTATTCCCTTTTTCTTTGTATACGTTTCACTATTTTTATTGAGTCCTCACTTTTTGGAACGTTTGCCCTAGCTTTAATGTATGGAAAAACGAGTGATTTTCCCGGCTCTTTCAAAAAATAGCCTTCATTTAGTCAATTTGTATTCGTTCCAATCAACTATGCATTGAAGTCCATTAAATAAATGCATTGTTCGCAGCAGTATCAATCAAGTTACACAATGCTATCATTTATTAGACATTTGTTTTTCTTTTAGAAGTGTATGTGTCTAAAAGTTGATCAAGAATATCCAAAGCCCTTTTAGTTGATTTATAATGTAAGATCATTAATGTTTTTTTTATCAGGTCTTGTATACTAACTTCTTAGACCCTAGGCAAAGAAGAAAAATATTCTTGTTCTTTTATGGAATGTAGTTCATAACTTCTGTGTCTTCTGTAAAATAAAATAATAAACTGTGGATTTCTTTATTTGGCATTTCTTCATGAATGTCTGACATTTTTTTCTAATGGTGCCAATAGTCACTTTCCGTTTTAGAAGAAGTTGTCCTAATGTGTAAGATTTGAAACTGTTATCTCATGCGATGTTGTGCCCCGCATGCCCATAAGTGAGATCCCACACTATTCGCAGTCCTCGATTTTTCTCCGGCTTTTACCCTTGTTCTTTCCTACTGTAAATGTCTTTTCAATACGTACGAAGTTTTATTGTGACTTTAAGTCCATATTTTGATCCCATATTTAGATGGCTTACTTGGTATATACTGTTAGAAAGGACATCGGCCACAAATCCTACTAATTGTTCATCTATAGCGATATTTTCATTCGTTTTATATAATTTTGGTAGAATTTCTATCCACTTTTCCTAGATTTTCCCTCACTGTAGCTACTTGTGGACGCGGTAGCCTAGTTGTCAAGACATTGGATCGTGGCTGCGTGTCATGAGTTCCAACCCAGTACCACTAAAGACCTGTCGTGTAGGGGTGCGATGTACGTTAAATCTGTTGAGAGCTGAAACGTCACCCCGTTGGTAAAAAGTGGCAGTTAGGAGAGGAGGGTTCCAGCTCAGGTGTTGTCCTCGTCACTTGATCATGGTTCAAAATTATGAGGTCCGCCACCAAAAGCCACCATGTAGCTTAAAATTGCTACGTTAAAATTCACTCATTCACTCACAATCGCTCACTACAGCTAGTTTATCCAATTTTCTCCTTTTTTGATACGTGACATGGGGCAAAGTGTTTCAAACGGCATTGTCGCACGAAATATATTTCTGCCAGTTTCTTTATCACATAAGCTTTTTATTGATTTGTCATGTGAGCTATATATACACCATCTAACAATAATAATCCAATATAGGATTAAAAAATTTCACTTCCAATATTTTGCCACTTTTTCCCATGTATTTTTCTCTTCTATAATGGCAATTTTTTTTTATTTCGATTTCAATTTTAGAATTGAAAACTACTTGAAATGCACCTTTTACGTCTGTTACCCTTACTGCTGCATATATTATGACCCCTGAAGTAGTTTTTAAAATATTAGCAGCTGTTGATAGAGTTGAACGTGGCAGCAGATTCATTTTCCCCTTAATTTCAAGATTCTTGATCTGAATACTCTTTTTAATAGTTCATTTGTTGATTATTGATATCAAAATCACTGTCAGAACTTTCCCTCTCAATTTCATCGTTTGTATGATTTTCATACTCAGATACTTCTTCGCTGCCAGAAGCTTCATTTAGGTCAGTTATATCAGCGTGACTCAAATTTATGCGATTTGCAATCTTTCTCTTCCATTCACAGACACAACTTCTTTACTGTATATCAGAAAGTGAAATAAGTAGAAAAAAAGAAATATTACAATAAAAGCAAGGAGTATATGCCCCCTGCCAATCGTATTAACTTTTTGACGTTGAATGTATTTTCTTATCATGTGACAAAATACATGCATCAATGAAACAAGTTTTGAAAAGGTATACATTAGAGAAACTACTGCTATTATTTTCTTTTAATTTACTTCAAACAAAAGTGAACATGCATGAGCAAACGTAAAGGTTTCTTTTTTTTGCATTGGGCCATATTGACCCGAACAATACTTTAGTTATAAATTGAAAAACATTCCTTCGAAATAAAAATAAGCATACATCCCTCTAGGAGTACATATTTTTCTTGTTTATCCACGATATCAAAAAGTTTCATAAAAATATATTCCTGTTCTATATTTTTTTTATAAACGTAAAAATTTTATTTCGGGTCATATAAACCCGAACGGAACACAGTAGGGTTAAATTATCGGATAAATCCTTCAAAATAATGAATGTTGGCTTTATGTTTGAAATAGAATTGAAAATAGAGATTAGAACTTATATAAAAAGCAAAAGAATCCTTTGAAAAGGAAGATTCGTGTGTCATATAACGTTTTTGTTTGTAAACATATGTTTGCACCTTTTGATTAAAAGCCATTTATATAATGACATTTTTTAAGAAGAGTGACGGTAAGAAAAAAATCATTCGAACCTATCTGGAAACGTTGTATTTCTATACTATAATTTATTTACGAAGTTTGTATAAAGTGAATCTCTGATTTCAGTTACGTTAAGCTGTTTACTATCCGAACCTTTGATTTAAAAAAAAACTATTCTACATTTTATTTGATTTGACGTAAACTGGAAAAAGCTTTTGTAAGTGTTAAATCATGTTTCCATTCGCGAAAAGAACAGCTACGAAAAAAAAAGTTCTATTTTTGACTTTCCTAAGCAGAATGGAATTCCGTGACATTTCGAGTTCGAAATAAATTAAATTTCTCTTTGACTAATTTAATTTTTTTTCTTAACTTGTTCCTGAATTCCAAGTCAAGACACTTTTTTGCAATCCTCGAAGGGAAGTAATTGAAAGGGTTATTTTCGAGAAATTTATTCGATTTTTTGTAAGAAGGATAGGTGTGCTAGCTAGATATAGGCTGCTCAAGTTTCGTTTAAAATGAATGTTAACTCAGTTTAGAAGGATATATTTTAATGAAAGTCTTCCTATAAAAGGACTCTATGAATTTCCTTTCGAAAAATATACATGTTACATTTTAATCTTTAGAAAAAATTAGGGACATATTTACGTTGAAGTATATTCATAAATTTTGAATTTCTTTTCAAGCCTAGTATTTAGTTTTAATTTTTTTACTACTGTTATTAAAAATTACTCGGTATTTTGTATACTTCCTTTGATTATAGTCAATATTTTTAGAAATGTTTTTGTTATTCATATCCAAATTGAAAGGGAAATTACGAAAAACAAAAACTGGTTAATGCATTTTTTTTAACAAATTTAAATTATGGATATTTTAACTGTTAAGCGATAGGAATAAATAGTCAAAATTTTACTTTCTGATTTAACTCTTCTCTAAGCATTTGATCCTATCTTGCTTATAAATTGAGCTATGAAACGCTAAAGTCTTTTGAATAAGAATTGCAGAGAATGACTGTGTTAGAATAAGTGTATCATTAGAGAGCATTATTTTAAAATAATGAAGGGTGTAAAATAGGAGAAGGATCGTTTCAGAATTTCAAAACCTACCTACTTGGAAAAACATGTTCTTTGGTTTATAAACAAAATGCAACATGTAATAATAAAGAAATTAATTTATGTTAAGTACTTCCACAAATCGAATAAAGTTTAGGTATTTCAGCTTTTCTATGGTAAAAAGTTTAAGCATATTTTGTCAAAGAAAAACACGGTTTTTACTACTTTTTAACATTTACTGTGATGATAGGGACACCTGCTAAAAAGTTCAAAGGGAAAAAAATAAAAACATCAGGTGCATTTAACCCTTTGACCGAAGCATCCGTCTCTCAGACGGGAATGATTTGCTTTGATGCCTGTAGATAACACTGTGGTTTGATTTTTGAAGTGGGCTGTCTTGACGTCTTCATTTGGACTCTATCCTGTGAGAGAACCACGTGCTGGTACTTGGCGAGTTTTTTCAACTCATGATATGCGCGATTTTTCTTATCTATCACCGTCTATCAGTATCTATATTCCTATAGTTTTTTTGTTCGGTATTATTATTTTTAATTACTTTTTACATGAACTTAAATACTTTATCATCAATTCTTATAAAAGCACTACTCAGAATTCGTGAGATAAAAATATATTAATATAGTGTGCCTCATAAAGACT
>BMAU01006797.1:87500-288382 GCA_019973935.1 Trichonephila clavipes
GTTACGTTCTACAGAATCAATTTTAAACAAACTTTGTTTCCTTTAAAATATAGGATCGAAAAGGATATATTTTAAATGTAATATTATATCCTTTTTATTTTATATATAGCTATGTCCTCTCTAAATCTCTGGGGCAAGAAAACTTATTTTCGGAACTAGCAGCAGAACCAAGGACATTTTTATTCGAAGGAGAACCAATGATTTTATGGGTCTGTATTAGTTCTTGATATGTATGCTAGTTTTTAATGAGTAAAAGGGAAGATAATCAAGATAATAAATTCATTAATTAGTACTTTTTCACCATGCTGTTTTTGAAGGATTGTTTGATTACTTTTCTGAATATTTGATTAGAAACTTGGTAAATTTCTTACGCGGAAATTTGAACTTTCATAAGAATCGACTGTACTCGGTAAATTAATTATACACGAGAAAAAGAAAATTTCAAATGATTCGATTGTACGGTCACACTGAATTTCGGGATACAGACAAAGCTATTTGTGTTAGGCACGAGGGGGACTATAGTCTTAAGTTTCTCTCTATAAATTGATCAGGACTTTTTATCTTTATTTATGTTCTAATTCTCACTTGTTTTCACCTCTAATTTTCATCGTGCTCTCCCCCAAACAATAACAATGTATTTAATGTAATAATAATGTACTTCTATACGGAAGATGAAATGCGCGACTTTAATTACAAACCTTACAAATTATCAAGCTAAGTATTAAATTTTGCATATGTTGTTACTTTGAGTGAAATCTATTTCAACTAAGTTGCTTTTATGTAATTGGAAATGTTTTATGTTAATTTTCCTTTTCTAATTTTTAAATTGGAACCGATTGCCATAAATATGAAAAGTGTATTTTGTTCTTTTTAATCATGTGTGTCAGAATGTTTTGTTTTTTTATCCTTTCAGTAAATAAATATATATGTTTTCAAATAACCTTTTATTTTCAATTTTTTGACCTCTCCGGGTTAGGGTTATGTCTCCTGGAAGGGAGAGCTTACATCGCTGATTTATACTACACCATTGAGTAAATTATTTTAAATACCTATAGAAATTGTTTTTTTTTTCGATTGATGTATTTTCATAATAACTTTGCGTCTAAAATTGTACTTTGAATAACTTAGTGATTTAATATGTTTAAAGTGAATGGTTGCAATGTAAAGTGCAAACTTAGGTTTTCAATTTGTAATACGTATAGTTGGGTCTATCGAAACTTACTTTCAGAATCAAAACCAAACTGTAAGTAAAAGATATTCCCTGGTATATAGATAAACAAGGAAATAAAACAAGAATTTTTTTTCATTGTTAAGAACTGCTTTAACGGGAATAGAGTTTAAGTATTTGAATGCTTATAAAAAAGATCAATAGCCTAGATATCGAAGGCAACATTTGTTAAGTTACCTAGTGAGAGACATTGCAGTCACAGTGAATTTTTAACTGAAAATTTTAATTGCTATTTTACTTAACTTGGTAAAAACAATTTCTCTCCAGGGTATAGCAATAATTTTTTTTGGTCCACAAATCTCATTCATGTTTCATTTCGTGAAACTTGAATGACTACTTCTCTCTCTCTCTCTCACGTGGATTATTTTTTTTTTATTTTTTAGTGAAATTGTGTGTATACAAAGACAAGTTTCCTATTTCAATTTTCCTTGAGAAACTTTTAGTCCTGATCTCTTTAAGGCATTTTTAGTTTTAAGTCATCCAAGTTTTAGCAAGCTCATGTGCTATTGCAACACCCACTGCTGGTACCAATTAATATTTTATGGATTAAATCACGTGATATGTAAATAGTTGGAGATCTTTCTTACAGATTGAAAGGGTTTCATAATTCAAAGGAGAGCGATTGTCTACGTTTCGCTCGCTTCTGTTCGTACTGTTCTCTCGGCTATTTGTAAATGACTTGCCTCCATCGAGTATGCTGCTTTCTAAAATACTATTGTTTTCGACGACACAGTCGTTTATTGAAGTCATTGTTACACGAATGTATCATTCTCGTGTCATTTCTGAATGTTTTCGTCATAACGATGCCCAAAAATCATCCATCGTCGCATATACTATAATGTTCGAATTAAATGAGACAAATGGAAGGAAAAAAAACGATTTTTTAAAAGAACTTTTAATCATTTCATACCTTAAATAGCCTGAAAAATCTCTATATTGCTATAAAGTATGCCCTCCTTTGACCGAAATAACCACTTCAACACGTATTGGCATTGACTCCATTAGTACAGTGCACACGTCCTTGACTTCATCCTCGTGGAAGCATACTTTCATAGCACTTTTTATCATTTATTTTGTTGACTTACAATTCGTCTTAACTAAGCTATTCTTGAGAATATACTCAAGTTCTCAATGGAATTTAGCCAATAAATTGCTTTTATTTCCCCCGCATAAAAATCTGGGTCAATTTCGATTTGTAACAAGGGACCCAAATCATGTTGAAATGTTTTGTCAAATGTTTTTATGAATTTAACAATTCTACCGAGTAGTAGTTCTACGTATTTGACAGAACTTAATATGCTTTTAAGAGGTGCTAAGCTTCAAATGCCATTTGTTGTGTAAAACTCCCCAAAACAAGTTTTTAGAAGAGTGTTTTATAGTTTGTTGGATATCATCTGGTCACAGAGTTTCTACTTGTTTTTGTCTAACTACATTTTATTTGTATCTCTGCCCTAACAAATGCGTTCTACCACTGGAAATATCCTTCTACCAGTCGTTAACAGTTTATGACCATTATTTTCCGTGCCATGCTAGACGTCTTTTCAACATTTTCTGAGATAGAAATTTTTTTATCGGTCATGTTGCTTACGCCAAAATTACAGAAGTTTTCCGTACATGTGAGGTACCCACTTCGACACCATAATCCAATAAATCCCTTCCATGGCCAATGCCTGTCTTTCTTGGATTTATTTTGATATTGCTTATTAAAATTTTATCAGTTTTTGGAGTAGTTTCCCGTTTGCGCCCCCATTTTCTTTCTCTTTTTGGCAAGGAGAATTTTGAAATGTTCTTTAATTTCTGGAAACACTTTATTTGTCCACATCAACTGCCATAGCTGTATATCTCTCAGTCATAGAAATGTGTTTATTAACCCTCCAAGTGGTCTTCACGTAAAATCCTGCCATTCTAGAGAGATGCTTTTTTTTTGCCTTCAAGTAAGATTCTCAAAAGAGCGTTTGAGAATCTTACTTGAAGGCAAAAAAATACGTGCGATGTTTTTTCGAAGCATCTATAGAATGGCAAGATTTTACGTGCATACGGCTTAGAGGGTTAAGGGGGATTTTTAGAACGCTTCCTCGGAGTAATATCCATCTTTATACAACCAAACGTAACATGTATAACACGGACCACAAAATTATATCCATCAGCTCCACACTAAAAACCTTACAACTGAGCTACTGATGAACTAAAACCAGTCAAACAAGTAAATTATAATCAAGCTCAATATATCACATTACCGTTATACAGATATAATCGTTTTTGAGGTGGTTTGAAACGTCACTGGTAATCACAAACCAACAAAGACAAGAGAAATATGTGTGTCCCAATTAATTCGAACAATATAGTATATGTTACCAAAGTGATACATTAAGACTTAAATTTTCAATAAATAAGTAATGACATTTTTATAAATGTAAGATTACGTAAGGAAACAATTATTTTGGAAAGGTTAATTAAGTGAATAACTATTTCTGTGTAGATATTAGTGTTCCTTAATTCCTTTAATTCCAATCAGTTTTTCAAAGATTTTCCTTTATTTGTGAAACTCTCCCTCCTCAGGTATCTTGAAGTTTCTCCTTTTACACACAAAAGGAGGATTTTTAAAGTAAGATAATTCTACCACGGGTGCAATTTGAAGAACCTGCAAATCAAACAAGATGACATACTTTTAAAACCAACAAAATCAAAAGAATTAAAAATTCTAGAATTTCAAAAAATAAAAACAATTGGATCATAATTTAAGCGGATAAAACTTCAAATATTCATTAGATAATGTTTGCATCCAGTAATTTAGAAATATTTTTCTCGACATCAAGGAATCTTAACTTACATTAAAAGAACAATAGTTTTATCAGTTCTCCCTTTAAGCGAGAACATTTTGGGCAACATTCTAATCGATATCCAAAAGGTAATTAAAAAGAAAGGTATGTTACTTTTTTTTAATGTCTTCGATCTCTTCAGGTGGCCGCGGTAGCCGAGTGGTATAGGTATCGGACTGTGGCTTGCTTTGTCACGGGTTCGATCCCAGTACCACTAAAGACCCGCCGTGTAGGGCAGCGATGCACGTTAAATCTGTCGAGAGCTGAAACGTCCTCCCGTTAGTGTGGTGTGGTAGTTAGGAGAGGGGGGTGCCAGCTCAGGTGTCGTCCACGTCACTTGACCATGGTTCAAAATTACGTGGTCCGTCGCCAAAAGCCCTCGTGTAGCTGAACAGTGCGACGTTAATATTTCAATCAATCGATCTCTTCAGTTCAGTTTCAAGTATTGTGCATCGTATTCTCTGTATTGTTTTATTTTCAAGTTATTTTTAAATTGGATATTTGTGGGCTATAGAAGAATACGTTTATCTTTGTGTCAAGAGAGAGTTTAAGTCAATCTTTCTTTTGAGGGAATTTTGTCTTCAACATATTTTATGCCCTGAAGGCTTGGGGAAAATTCTAAATCTACAGGACATGGCAAAACTATTTTAAGTGGACAAATGGCATTTCAGCATTTGAATCAATACTGGGACCAGAAAATGTTTCAATTACTTTTTCAAAAATGGGGTTTTGAGATAAATATGTAAATTAAAACTATAACATTTAACTAGCGTTTTCACTTTACCTGTGACCTTCAAATGTTCGTAAAATACAGGAGTTTAAAAATATTTAATGAAACAATGCCATAAAAGCAATATCTCACGTATATTCCAATTTCAGATTTTGTTAAATGTATATTTTAAGCCCCCTACTTTTAGAACATCAATAATAAATATATATATTGGTTTTGTTACCAAGGAAATACGATGCTAACTTAAAATTTTAAAAATTTATTTTTAATGCTTGGTATTAGATTTAAAAAAGAAATTCAGGATGTTTTTTTTTTTCATATTACTACGTCCCCGGTAGTCTCAGTGGTTATGGTCGTGATTTTGTGGCTGATGCGTCGCAGGGTTAGATTACTTATGCCATTGAAATATCGCCGTTTAGAGGGCGCTGATGCATGTTTAAACAGTCGAAGATCCAAGTTTTCCTATTGGTATGGTGTGTTAATTTGAAGCTATGATGCCAGCTCAAGTGTTCTCCTTGCCAGTAGATTGATGGTCAAAATTATCAGGTCCGTCGTCAATAATCAGTGTGTTGCTATATAAAGCGGTGTCAATAAACCATCCTAACTCACAAGAAAGAAATACCCATAAATTGTTACTGCATACAGTTCTCTGCTTTATACATTAGAAAACAATTGTATTTTAATCAAGTTAATCTAGGAATTTAAATTAAATTTACCGTAAAATCCGGCGTATGACGCGCTTCGCCGTATAACGTGCCTCTATACTTTGACACTGCAATTTTTTGTTTTTAGGTATATATTCGCCAGATAACGAAAACACATTTTTTTACTAAAAAACTTGAAATGTACATATACAATTATCTTCTATTTTAAAGTCATTTATTTGAGGTATTATTCCAAGCTTTAGTAAAAAATAGAGTACTTCTAGAATGATTATCCTTCAAGTTCATAAGAAATGTTATTTCTTAAAATAAACTTTTCGATATGTGCAAGTATTCGATGCATATGTAAAATTATCTTTTATTTTGACGTC
The DNA here is from genome assembly GCA_019973935.1 of Trichonephila clavipes. Classification (NCBI taxonomy): domain Eukaryota; kingdom Metazoa; phylum Arthropoda; class Arachnida; order Araneae; family Nephilidae; genus Trichonephila; species Trichonephila clavipes. Next base: position 93,311 of record BMAU01006797.1, read on the forward strand.
ATTTATCCGAGATATTATTCCAAGCTTTAGTAAAAAATTCTGTACTTCGATACTTATGCAACAACATTCGATATGTGAAAGTATTCGATACATGTGCAATTCTCTTACACTTTAAAGCAGAGCTTCTCAAACTTTCAATAAATGCGACCCACTATTCAATCATCATTTTCATCGCGCCCCCCTCCATACAGTAACATTGTATTGAATTCAATAAGCCTATACTTTGACACTAAAGCTACATTACGACTTTAACCTCTTATGTGCCATCGACGTACATAAACGTCTCACTCAGGAAAAAACGTTAATTTTCTGGACGTATATATACGTCATTCCGAAGTACGATCTTATCTGTGCAAAGCTATTCATAAAACTATTCCGAAGGCTTTGGTATGCAAAAAAGGACCTTGCCAGTGTTTGCGAAGGATTTACTTATTGCAGAGGATTTGCTTATTTATCTCTTTTCTCCTCCTCCTCCAAAAAATATCAAAATACGTTTGCCTACGTTGAAAACGGTGACATTGTTGAGCGAATCGCGTAACTTTTAATCGGCACTTAAGGAATTAATAACAAGCCTTACATATTATCAAGATAAGTGTTAATGCAAGCCAACGGGGTCACTGATAATTATCAAATTGGTTCTTAACTTAGTATAGTTAAATCAATAATAAAATATACATTGTACAGCACTGATACATTTATAAGTGTATTTTATAAGTGTAAATGTGTTTTTTATATTTTATTATATCAGAAAGTATTTTGTTTGTTTACTTTCAGTAAATTAATAATTTTTTAGATAACCTTTTGTTTTCGACTTTTCAATATGCTCGCGCCCCCTGGTAGAGATATTACGACCCCCAAGGGGGAGCGCACCCCACAGTTTAAGAAAAGCTGCTTTAAAGTCATTTATTCAAGGTATTATTCCAGCTTTAGTAAAAAATAGTGTACTTCTAGAACGATTACCCTTTAGGTTCACAAGTAATATTACTTCTTTTAAAGAAATAATATTTAGATATATGTAGAAATCTATTTTTCCCTATGCTCATCTTTTTTTCTTATTTTTTTGTAGCTCTCACTTTTATTCCCGGCGTATAACGCACACCCATAATTTGAAACTTATTTTTTTATTTTAAAAGTGCGTGTTATATGCCGGATTTTACGACACCTGTTTTCTCATAAAAATCAATCTGGTTCACTAAATGATATTTTAATTATTAATGAAATTGTTTTATTTAAATATATTTTCCAAAAAATTAAGACACATTTTAACAAACGAGAAATTATAAATTATTTCGGAAAATGTTCATATCATATAATCAAAACGAACGATCATGTCTACTTTATATTTTATGCTCGTTTTAATCCATTTCATTAAATAACTCTCTTTGACTTCCCTCTGGATATAAATGATGTGGACTCGTTCTAAAATGGTTTTTATGACATTTAAACGGACACCTGACTCCAACTTGACAACCGTTCATCTGATAAGTTTGAAGTCTCATTAGAACTAATATTGTAGTAATTCTTCTCATCCCCTATCGCTTTAGTAACATCAAACATCGAATATCCATCTCTACTCATCTCTGTATCAAATCCTTGACATTTATTACGAGGTATGAGACTAAGATAAATATTAATCTTGTCACATAGTTGTATAGAAAATTAAGGCAACACAGTGCTATTCATTTGAGAAAAAAATGTTAAAAAATATCAAATGAAATTATTTTAACCTAATTTATCAATTATATATTTTTCTATAATCTCACAATACTTGAGAGCTCCAAATTAAACAAGTAATATAAAAATAATTAAGTCAATTCCAACTTTGAATGGAAGAATAGAAAATATTTTATTAATGATTGAAAATTGGAATATATATATATATATATATATATATATATATATATATATATATAAAGATATATAGAAAAATATATATATATATATATATATATATATATATATATATATAAAGATATATAAAGATATATAGAAATATATATATATATATATAAAGATATATAGAAATATATATATATATATATATATAAAGATATATAGAAATATATATATATATATATAATATATATATATAAATATATATATATATATATATATATATATATAAAGATATATATATATATATATATATATATATATATATATATATATATATATATATATCTTTGGTGAGTTTTTAATGATTTACGCTATTCATTTGTGAATAAACTGTGTTTTTAATTTGAACTTTCGGATTTTTTAGTTTGAACTTTCGGATTTTTTGTTTGAACTTTCGGATTTTTTAGTTTGAACTTTTTGATTTTAGATATTTATTAATTTGAACTTTCGGATCTCATTTTCAATTTGAACTTTCGGATCTCAAATATTTTTTATACATATACAACTATTTTTTATACCCCTATACAACTATTTTAAAGATGGGTGCATCATCTTGGGTGTTATATGGTACACTTATATTATGCACTAAATTGTTTTTAGATTTTAATATTTTAATGTTGTAATATCTTTCAGAATGCGATGGCGAATAGTTTAATTTTTCAAGTATAATGGTTTAATTTTAACTTTTTAATTTTTCAAGTATAATGGTTTAATTTTAACCTTTTGATTTTTAATTTTAAAATTTTTTTGAAATTTGGATATTTTCCAATTAATTTACCAAGTTGCAATAGGGGGAAGGTTGGCGCCATCAAACTAGTTTAACCCCACTTATCGGTCCTAAGTCCGAGATTGCACTTGGATATTTTATAAATTTGTATTTTCTTTTATAATTTTTTTTAATTTTGTTTGAAAACGTTGGAATTTTATCTTTTAAATCCGCCATTGATATTTTGAAATGGGATTTAGTATGATAAGATTCATATATTTCAATTTTTCAATTGATAATTGTGATTGATTTTATATATTTAAATATATTTATTTAAATATATTTATATATATATATATATATATATATATATATATATATATATATATATATATATATATATATATATATATATATATATATATATATATATATATATATAAAGAGCATGATTTGTCTGCAGTTATCTTTGTTTTAAGAGTTACAATGTTAAAACAACAGAGACGAATCTAAGTTGACGTCAAAAACCAGTAATTAATTTTACTAAGTTTAATCAATTAATTAATATTTGAAGAAAAAACTGTATTAACATTAAGTATTACGCACTTTAATTTTAAAAAATGTATTTGAAATTGAGTGGATGAATAGAAAGCTTTTTATTAACGATTGATAATTTTAACAAGATAAATATATAAATAAATATATAGAGAGAGTAAGGTAATAGTACGGATTGAAAAAAAGACAGAAGTATGATAACTTAAATGTTCATTTTTATTCATTTCCAAATAGCGCAAAGAACCTTTAAAGGGATTAACCTCAGGAAGGAAAAAAATGCAATAGTTTTTCTTTATATCAAATGCTAATGTTTTTTTTCTATTATGCCAAATGCTTTGATATTTTTTCTAACTATTGCTATTAATACATGTTCAAAAACTTTGCATGCATTTTTAAATGTTAGCAATAATAATTTTTTTTAAAGTTTAATTTAGAATTTATATATTCAATTATATAGTATTTCTGTGAAAATAGTTTTTTTAATAACAATCTTGTTTTGCACAATCCATATTAAGTTATGTTATACATAGTTCGATGTACTAAACACACAATATATATAATACAAAAATGACGTAACCTGGACCACTATCAATAACTAACTCGCCTAAGCTCAACTCCAATACTATCACAGATCTGAATATTAAATATTCACCCCTACCTTAATGTCGAATGAAGTAGCGATCAATCTAGTCCTAGTTGAAGTTGCGGTTTACTAGAGTGCAATAGTATGTACCTTGACGTAAGGGCTCTCTGTCACTAATATCTTCTGTTAACTGTCACTTAACCTTTCCAAAACATCTTCACGTTTGAATCACGAATTATCATAACATTCCCCAAATTTTCACACCGCTTACTCTAACTTCTGTTATTTAAAAGTTTCATAATTTGCATCTTTTCTTCACGCTTCACTTTTTGGGTTTGGTTGTAAAAGAGTTGCCATTAATTCTAGCCTCAAATAACCCAAAGGACATGTTAATGAAAAGGTGCGTGAGCCTGTTACAACTGTACCTTTGAAAGTTCGACTACATAATTAGAACATTTAAGATTTTGTCTCTAAACCTCATGTGTGTTAATCCTTCAAAATAATTCTTGTACAACTTCCATTGCTGTAATGATTTTTTCATTATGGGGGAGGGTTAATATCGTGTCCTAGGCCCTCTACAGATGATGGGTACACCAAGAAAGAGTCCAGAAAAAAAATCTAGCTCATTTGTAAAAATCATGATGCATTACTCATGCTTTGTGCAAGATGTACATTGCCTGGATCTTGCTAAATTTGCATTAGCGTGTGCTACAGTTAAAAGGAAGTGACTATATATATAACTGGTCTCTGAGATGCACCTTCCTCTCATGAAGTCTTAAAATAATTGCTGACACTCAAAATCAGGCTCTGTAGATATTGCACGATTAATTTGAGAACTGTTAAAATTGGAGCTGTCTTGTGCCACAGTCTATTTGTAATTGGCCACCACTCAGCTGTCGCTGTGGATTATATTCGAATTCATTTTGTACTTATCGACGTGGAACTGGTGACTGCTATTCACTCTACAAGCATAATTTCTGCAGACTTAATTTGTTTGATTACTTATTTATTTCGTACTCTGATGCTATACCATGACTTTTGGTGATAAACCTCGCAGTTTTGAACTTTCATTTACGAGAATGACATTAGAGAGCCAATACCCACTCTCCAACTTCAGCACTACACTACACGACTCTTCAAAGCCCACGTATAAATTTAAGTACTTGTTTCTGAATATTTGCATAGTTATAAAGGGGATATTATTATTACCTTTTAATCAATTTTTTTTTTGAAAATATACATAAAATACGTAAATTCTTTTAATTGTGAACGCAGGAAGTTCACATGAATTAAGAAAATAAACCATAATGAGATGACGAGGAGAGCATTTGGAGTTGGCATCCTACTTTATGATTCTTATATTATATATAATCACGATATCTTGAGTTGTTCAGTTCAAAATTTCTAAAATTAATCATTTAAGAAAACTGGAGCATTAAAAAGAAGTGTATTATTTGCATAATAACCTTTTAAAACTAATTTAATTTTGATGAAAGCAAGCTTAAACTGTATTATAAATAATATAGAAAAGTGATGGGTTGACATTAATTTACTAGTTTCTAAAACACTAGTCCTCATTTGGTCACCTTTATTGTTGGGTTCTTACATAGAATAATTTTTCCGGTCTTATTTAAGTGGATTCAAATTTTGTTGGTTATTCAAAACCAGCAAGATTTTTTTTTTTGCATATAGTATTACCTTATGATGTGAACGGATTCATATAAATGTCAATTATTTTGCTCTAAATTATGCAAAACATTAACATATGTATAACATCGAGCGAAATTTTTGAAATCCTATATAAAGACTAAAATCCGTAACAGAAGAGTTAAATGTTCATCTGAATAAATGAATACCATTGCTTATAGGCTTATTTGAATTTGCATCGGAGAATGAACTAAATGAATTGAAATGCTTTAATGCTGTACAAAAAAAAGTAAAAACTAAGCCCATAACAAAAAACATTGACTTTTATAAAAGCGGAAAAAATGTAAATCAGTATTAAATTTTGCTGTAAGGCTTGTGCAATAATCTTCACTAAGAAAAATTAGGTACGATATATGACATTTCTTCAAATGCAGTCACATATTTTGATGTAATATTGTACAAAATAAAATAAAAAAGGGAATGGTCAAAGGAGGTGGCGCCAGTGTTCAACTCGTCGTGTTTCTGTCCTGGGAAAACGATGTGAACGCGGTAGCCGAGTGGTCAAGGTATCGGATCGCCGCTGGCATGTCACGAGTTCGAACCTAGTACCACTAAAGACCCGCCGCTTAGGGGAGTGATGCACGTTAAATCGGTCGAGAGCACAAACATCCTCCCGTTGGTGTGGTAGTTAGCAGAGGGAGGTGACAGATCATGTGTCATCCACGTCACTTGACCATGGTTCAAAATTTTGTACTCCGTCTCAAAATGCCCTAGTGTGGCTAAACAGTGCAACGTTATTATTCACTCACTCACCTGGGAAAACGATTCGTCTTTGTTGCTTAGTACAGCCTTTTGACAATTTTAGTGAACACACATTTACAGACATTTTTAAAGATATACCATGGAACTATTTTCAATTAATGGACCTGTACTTAGTTGCCAACAATTGATTGATTCTTCGATATATAATTGTCATAATGTCATCCTGCATGACTCCAAATTGGTGTAGAATTATGAATTATGGGATTGCTGACACGCTCTCAAACATTGGCTCTGACGTTCCCCAACATGATCTTCTTGTTCCTATCAACGTGGCAAAATAATCAGCAATGCTAGATTTAAAGCTCATTTTCGAGAGAAGGCTTGGGAATCTGTGATTAGAAAAAACAAACAAACTTGAAAGTCTTAAATGGAAAAACCTATTCCTCTTGACCTTCCTAGACGTGTCAGCGTCTCTAACACCCGTACATGAAACACCTGTACAAATTTGGTTTAGCAGATTCTCTAGCTTATTCTTTATGCAGTGCTCCATACATATGCAGAGACCATTTTATGGCGACTCGGTGGTCACTGGTGTGAGAGGGTTCGAGAAGGAAACAGACATGATATTAAAATCACTAAGTTTTTTTTAACTTTTAACACTATAGGAATGCACTTCCCTAACTGAACCTGATGAACAATGAGATCTTAACCCGAAGTTATGTATCACAAATTTATGGAATGTACTTACCGTGAAATCCAGCGTATAACACGCAATGGTGTATAATGTGCATCTATACTTTCAAGCAGGTTTTTTTTAATTTTTAGGTACATTCGCCGTATAACGCGCATCTTATTTTTAAAAAGAAATCTGAAATATTAGTATACACACATTGCTGTTATGTTTTTTTATTTTATTTATTTGAAGCATTATCCCAGACATTTGAAAAATAGTATACTTCTGGAAATACAACTCTTTTAGTCCATAAGGCAAGTAATTTCTTTTAAATAACATACATGTATAAGTAAATTTATTTTTATGCTCGTCTCTATTGTAATTTTTAAAGCTATCGTTTTTATACCTGGCGTATAACGTGCACCCTTAACTTTCAAACTTATTTTTTGTGTTAAAAGTGCGCGTTATATACGCTGTATTTTACGGTATCGGTTTTAAATCTCTTGTATTATCCGGCTTTCAACATGCTAGTTCATTCAGCAGTAAGGTGGATATCTTCATCTGTTCCCGTAGATTATCTTTCTAGTATAATCTTACAATACGTGATCATCAGCCACTAACACTTGAATTTCAGCTTACGATCCACTCCTAACCAATAAATCGCCTACTAAGCCACTGACACTTAAATAGAAGGTCTATTAGCATAAAACTATGTCATCTCTCCAGAAAAAAGCTGTTTTTAAACTAATATCACAGTTACAAATAGTATTTTCTCCAAGTGAATTAGTAGAAGCCCGAATAGAACCTGATATAATTTTGCCTGAGGTCCCGGACTTGGAGACGTAGCAGCAACTATTACTGTAAAAAGTCATTTTAGATTTTATTGTGCACACATTATATAGGGCTTCCCGTCACATAAATTACTATCAATCGTTCTTAAGTCTGACATATGATGGAAACAATTCAATAAAAAGCTGTAAAAAAACAGTAACCTTTCTTTAGATCAACGTTTTTCAACTTTATTATTCCTTCCTTGTGAATTGTTTTTACGCCTTCACAATTAAGGTAAGGTTTGATAATTTCAAAATAAATATGATTTGTTTTAATGATAAAGAACTTTAAGTAAATTTAAACTGTTCCTAAACCTTTAAACTGTTCAAAGATACCTTTTTGGAACAGGAAAAAAAAATTCCTTATCTTTAAGTCAATAGAATAAACAAGAACAAATACCTTTAAATCTCTGCTTTCGAACTTAAATTCCATTCTCAGAATAATGTTTGAAAAGTGATCTAGTAGATATCTATAGTTGGAACGCAATATTTTCAAAAATTCATAAACAAAATATTGTAAAAACTTAAAATATTGTCATAATTTCTATAGTAATATCTACAAAATATACAAGAAAAAATAAATATGAACAAATAACATTAATTTTATTATGCATAATTAAATTATGTGTTTGAGAGTTATATTATTGCTTAAAATAGAGGTTTAACACTTTTTGTAGGATTTAAATATGTTCGAACCAGAAAAATTTGAAGAGAACAGGAGAAATCAAGCCGCAATTAAAATCCAAGCACTAGTTAGAGGCCACCTAACACGAAAACTGCTCAGGGAGAATATTTCTGTTGCACACTGCGCAGCTGCGGTCATCCAAGCGGCATTCCGAGGATATATAACAAGAAAAAAGCTTAATATATTACTGGATAAACCGAAGGTATGTCAACGCTAACCATTAGTTTTTATTGGGTTTACTATTCCCCCCTTTTCGTAACTAAACAATAGTGGTATACTTGGAATACATTGGCCATACATGGAATTTATTGGTTGACTTTGCCCTTTGCAGCTAACAAAGGCTAGTGACGCTAGACTTTGTAATTGTCCTCATTGGTAACGAGGTCGACCCCTAGATTAGCCCCTCACTCTCAAAACGTCCAATATACATCGGCGTAAGTACTAATATCCCCAAGAGACATAGCATGCATCATCCAATCTACCTGGCCGCTTTTCAATGGCTCCAGAACCCGAAACTATGACTTGACAGAAACAATAGCAGCTACGAGTTCAAGACCATTAACAATTCATTATCCCACCCCGCACACAGTGAAATATGTGTAGATTGTATGGCAATTAGTATAATTTAAATTATTTTTTTAACCCTGAACCTCTCACGCAGGATGTGTCATGACCACCGTCTGACTTTTTTCCTCGCTATCTCTAAACTTTTTTGGAAAATAGATAGTTTCTCGGGTAACTGATTTAAGGATCATATCGTTTGAGATGCCTTAGCTTCTAAAGGAATTCTAAACATATATTTTTGGATACCGCATCTTTGGGTGTGTAATACTATGTGTGTGAATCACCGTTGCAATTCTAAATGCATGAGCACGTTTTAAACTTCTTTAGGCTATGGCGTATTGTTGTAGTTATTATGAAGAAATGTGGTATTTCACCCTTTAACTATCGCCTTATGATTTACTGCAGTTTTTTTCATGCAACATTTTTTTATTGAATCACTACATTAAAAATTAAGACACATACATAAACAAAATGCTCAACATTGGGAAATTTAATCGGTTAGAGCTAATTAATTAATTAAAGATATTGAACTGCACAATTAATCATATATACTATTTACATAAAAAAATTGTCAAATTATTTTCTAAGGTCTTAATTAACGTACAAATAAGTAAGAAGTTTACCATTTGATATAAACTATTTTTTCGGAACCAAAACGATAATCTTCTCAATTCGCTGAAACGCAATTTCTACTACACTCATGTCTATAAATTAAGAATAATGAAGTTCAGGCAAAGAAAGAGACAGAAGCAAAAAAAATATGACTTATTTCTAAAGTCCATTTATTAAACAAAAGGTAAAAAGGCAAAAAAAGATGCTATATGTTTGACATAATTAATAAAAATTGCGATTTCTACTCCCTGGAGCAAATTTCAAAAAGAACCTATTTTCAAAAAACAGTATAACATGGTGAGTATGATGGTTAATACGGAGTATGTCACCCAGAAGATTCAATACAGGCCTTACAACGCCTAGGCATGCTGCATATCAAATTATCAATCTGATCTTGGGGAATATTACACCACTCATCAAGCAATGCCCTCCGAAGTTCTGGTAGACAGGTGAGAGGAAGTTGACGAGCTACAATTCGTCGGCCAAGCATATACCGCACATGTTGTATTGGATTGAAGTCTGGTGAGTATGCTGGCCAATCCACACGGGTGATATCCTCCGTTGAAGGCATTCGTCTACAATGTTTGCACGGTGAGGATGGGCGTTGTCATTTACAAAACAGAAATTCAGCACCCATGGCGCCCCGAAACAAACGAACATGTTGTTCCAGAATGACATCCCGGCAGATTTGGCCTGTTATCGTTACACTCTGAACATGCATGTCAGTTCTGGAACCAAGAATAATTCCTCCCCAATCAAGGCATGCTGCACCACCGTAACGGTGTCGTTAACGGGTACCTGTCGCTCTCCATATTAAAGTCCGGCGAGAATCAGACTGCAAACTAAACCTGGACTCGTCGGAAAACATCACACAAGACCACTGTTTGTGGTGTCCACAATGCATGCTCTCTACTCCAGGTAAATCGCAGGCGACAGTGAGTTGCGGTATGTGGATCACATCTGACAGGCCTACGGGCATATACACCAATGTGCCCTAAGCGTCTGTACATGGTCTGCCTTGAAACTTGTGATGTACCTCGCCTTGGAAGTACATCCCTCGAAGTATCAGCGTGAGCTAGAGGTGTAGGGTTAACGTAAGAACTTGAATCAAACATTATCTTAATATGACTTTATTAAGATATTCAACTTAAACTTTGAACAAATATAACACAACTACTTAATGAGAGAATCTACGATAACACAATGCGCAACATACAATATAATACATACCTATATAAATAATTAAACCGCCTAATATTCAAATATGATTATAGTAAGTAATCAATCCTACTTTATATTATTCTGTAATAAACTTGTCTTTAGCTACAGCGGTATGCAGCTGTACCTTTAACTTCTAATCGATCACCAATATGTTTATCCACGACACGTAGAACTTGAATCTTTAAACAGCGAACTTCAATTATCTTCCAATACCACAACGATCTTTAATTTTGTCGAACATTCCTTTCCATTACCATTACATTGCTATCAATGCCCTCATTCCCCTTTCGCTTTTTCAAAGATCCTATATCTATCCTATATTATTTGCATCTCTTGACTTCTCGTTTCTTGGATTTGGTTGGAAAAGAGTTGCCATTAATTCTGGCCCAAAGAACCCAAATGACTTGTTAAAGAAAAGACGCGTAAGTCGTCACAAACTGTCATACCGGTAGCTGAAGAGAGCTGACGAGACCGGTCTGATGCTGTGCTCCGTCTGTTTCTTTTGTCAGTAACTGCCAAATACTGGTTCAAATTCGGCGTTGTAACTTGGGGGTGACCTGTGTTGCAACATCTACTCATATTACCATCATCTTGGAATCGTTGCCAAAGCCTGGAGATGTCACTCTGGGCGATTCCAAGTTCCTCGGTTACTTCCAGCTAGGTACGTCCACATTCTAGTCGTCCAATAATTGTACCACTTAAAATCATCCAAATGCTTCCTTTGTGCCATAACTATGCGGTTATTGCACTGAAAGGCTTTTAAAGCGCTTGTGAACAATTTTACTTCCTTGCCACCATTCCTTATATACCCGTCTATTACACTCTCGTCATTGTGACGTACTATCCGCGCCATCTGGTGGTTTCCTGTAATTTGCACATTCTTCTTCAAGATATGTGATAATTCTACAGGTGATTTTTTTTTATTTTGGAGTTAAATTTCTGTGTGATTCCGAATTATTCTTAATTTTTGGACATGAGTGCATAAAAGTGTTCAGCTTCCCCGCATACTCATCATAGAACCCTTGCTGCCAAAAATCTTGTAAGAGTACATTTAAAAGAATATTTTTTGCTAAGTATCGTCAGAGAATTCGTAAAAACTGTTATCCCATGTAATTTTAAAGTGAGTAGTACTTAGAAGTACCGTCAGTAGAGAGATAAAGTGTTAAATAATTTAGAAGAAACAGTACTTAAAAGATATAGTACAAAAATATTTTTAAATGAAAAAATTCTCTTCACGTTTAAGAAGAGAAATCGAATGATGAAGAGTAGAACATCATGTATGATTCCTCCTTTGAAATCGATCCAGATTTAAAAGGGGGAGAAATTGTTGAAAATAAATATTTTATAAATAGACACACAAAAATATTTGGGAAAAGCGTAATTAATTTTGAAGGAGGCAACGGGTACACAACTTATCCACTTTCAGATGAATTTTGAAAAAAAAAATATTGCTGTAACAATAAGAGAAAATAAAAAAGATAATTCCAAAAGCTTTGAATTTAACAAATGGAAAAATTTACTCCTATACGTTTAGGTTTAAAAAGATACAGGTTAAAAAATAAATTAAGATCCAGTGAAAACATCGCACTTACTAACGACGGGATTCAAGGTGCGTATAAACAATGTACTTAGTGCCCTTATAAAAAGAGTAGAAAAACTAAATTTACGTGTGAAAATTGTAATAAACATATTCTGTGTATTTTCTACTTTTCTTCCTTTTTAACTTTTGTACACAAATTGTATGGTAAGAATAGAATGTAAACCGCCTTGTGTATGAGATACCCTCCGCAAAAATTTTCGGTCGTTTTTTTTCGCGCGAGTGATGACGGGTTAAATGAATTTAAATCCAATGGAATCTCTAATAAAACATTGTATTGATTTAAAAGCAACATTTTTGCTTTTAAAATGAGATTTAATTTAAATAATTATGTTTTGCTTCTTAATAAAATATGCAAGAGTTAAAATTTTTTCGCTTTCGTCCTTGAAGCATTTATTGTAAAATCTTATGAAATATTTTGTTTGTTTTTTATACGACTTACTAACACAATGTTGAATTAAAGTGGAACTAAACGCATACACATACATAAATGCGTTCTTTTTCAGAATAATTTTTTTAGAAAGTTAATTAAAATTACAATAAAAACGATCTCTTTCGTATTTCAGATCATTTAATTTAACTTTATTTCTTCAGTACCATACATGTACAACCCACCACTGTTATATTTTCTTTATAAGGTTAGTATATTAGCGACCTCAGCGGAAAGGTTTCGGCATGTCCACTGACTTACAAGAAATATTTTTTTAGACAAATCGTTTTACCTCAAAATATGCCAAGAAGAAGACTGAATTATGAATATTCGAATGAAAATTGCATTCCTTGAATCACGGTGTATTCCTTGATATTTTGAGAGAATTTATTTCATACACAATTATTTCTTGATCTTAAAAATTAGTACAGTAGAATCTTGAAAACTCAGCAATCGTTAATCCGGTAGTCGGGATAACCAAGCCACATTGTTGTAGGTCGAAAAACCAGCGCGTGCTGATACGTAGCCAGTTTTTGCAAAAAGTCGGCTACTTAATTTCATTGCAGACAGATTTGTGCTTTCATTATTTACTTTTCCGAGGTGTATCTTGTGGGGGGTAAATTTCTGTATACTATGTATTATTTAACTTTTTCATGTTCTCTCTTCTGTAGTAAATGCTCTATATATGCCAGAAGTCGTTAAACATTTCATCGCCACAGATTTCCAGTATGTTAGAGCCTGACACCGTGGATCCACATGATTTTTAACACCCTTCACTGACTCCCAACTTATGATTGAGTCATTTTAAATTTTAACAACACTGCTTCTGCTATTTAAACTTTTTTTTTAACATTTTTTTTCAGAAATTGTAAGCAATAAATTAAAAAAAATAATTAATATTCTAGATCACGGAATATATGTCATTATCGAATGCACCATGGTAGGGAAGTGGTGTTGGTCATGAATTCGTGGCCAGAGAGTCACGAGTTCAGATCCTGGTGCTACTGAAGACCTGTTATGTAAAGAGGGATTTGTCGAGTCTCAATGCCCCCCTTGTTGTGGTAGGGTCGTTACGATAGGGAGTTGCTACTTTGGATGTGGTTCTCATCACTTGACAGAGACTCAAAATTATGAGGTCCATTGCCAATAGCTCTCGTTTAGCATTGCGGTGCATCATTAATATAACTATCTTTCAGAGACAAATATTGTCTGTAACCCTACACGTTACTCGTATGGAGATCACTTCTCAATTTCGTTCGTCTAAAACACCAGTATATTGATTTTGTCGATGATCATCACCCTCATCCAACCAACTAGAAATCTTTAGGCATATGCTTCTTTTGATTTTTTTTGTGTGATAGTGAAATGTCGCGATTACTGAACGCTTCAACTGATTCCACAGAACCTCATATTAATCATTCGTTTTCTAGAAACCTTACAAAAGCGCCTGTTTTAAAAGCTAATCATTACGAAAATTCTGAACATCCTTTTGCCAACTCTTACATGTGATTCTTTCAATCTTTTGCGGTACAAGATTCATATTTGACTGCCTCTTTTTAACATACCTCAGTATGAAGCATTTGTTTGGTGGTAGATAGCTGTATGCTTCTATACAAATTTATGTATACTGTAGCTACAAAAATATAGCATTATGTGCTATATTATTTGACAACAAATATATTTGAAAGTAGATTTTTTATAAAATTCTTCAACTCTTTAATATTGTATTTATCTTAATAATATATATATATATATATATATATATATATATATATATATATATATATATATATATATATATATATATATATATATATATATATATATATATATATATATATGTATAAGTTATACTGTCCATTGGAGTAAAATTCTCGACCGTAAATAAGCTAAGACTAGCTGCATAGCTAGAGGCGTTGCATGGAAATTTTCGAGTGTATTAAATTTTGTCCATCGGATTGCCCCTTCCTCCTTCGTTACTCTTCCTGGTGTGCATGTGATTCCTACATTAATCCTATTTTTCGAAGATTCTTCCACTTCTTTTGTATAAGAGAGTTTTTTGCCTTCCTCTTATCCCGGCATTGCACGGACTTTTTCTAGTATTTTTTTTCACAGGGATAAAATCTTTTATCAAATTTCTGTTTTCGATTAATAACTTACAAATGCAATTTAGTTTTATCCACAAGAAAACCGACGATGTGCAATTTAAATGTTAAATAATTAATTTAGTAATGAATAATAAAAAAACAATAACACACACACACACACACACACACTGATTTACTTTTTTTTAAAAAAAAATGTTTATTTATACTAATTTTTGTTAAATAATGCATAAAAATATTCTTACCGTTAACTATTGAAACAACTGTTTATTTCTGGATGTTCGAGTAAAAATATGTAGCTGTAAAAAAAACAGAAATATGAGGGTGAAAAAAGTTTAGAAATTTGTTCACATTCACTTAATAAAAAAAAATTGAAAAAGAAAGTTTTATGTGATAGAAACATTTCAGTAATGCCTTGTATTTGAGGTTTTTCGATTAATCATTATTTTAAGAATAATAAAAATTATCGGTTGTGATGTAATATAGAAAACTAAGCTCACATCCATTATTGTATACATAAAACAATGAATATTTTCTTAAAATTTAAAATAATAAAATTTATTTCGAATCTTCATTATTTACATTCACTCTATAAGAAAAAAAAAGGTATTAAAATATTCACTTTTATTTGATAAAAACGTTTCAACATTTCTTATTATTTTGGATTTATTTATTGTCTAGTTATAGCAATCGATAAATAGAAGGATGCTGTACGTTTTCCATCATCGCTGCACTTGATGAATACTTTTTTTTGTTTCTTTTTTTAGGATGTAATGAAAAATAGACCTGGTTCACCTATTACAGCTGGAGTTCCAACAAAAGAAGAACCAGCGTCATCTACTCTTTATATTATGGGTGCCTTTAAATTCAGTCGAATGTCACGAGGTATTTAATTTATCAATCTAAACATTACCAAAATTATCAATCTAAACATTACCTAGTAAAGAAATTTATTACAGCGAAGCTACACGTGTGTGTATGCTACTTTATCAACCGTTTATCAAAATTGTGATTGTCAAGATTGATCTATATAATTACTTTTCTTTTATTTTTTTCACTTTTTCATAACAGTAGATAGTTGTTCCATGTTAATAACTATAATTGGAATAATTTTTTTACCACAAGCATTAGCTTTGTGTTATGTGTGGACGCTTTCCCTTGGATCACACATACTCAGCTTACTAAAATATTCATTAATTTTCTTTAGACATCAATATATTAACATATAAAAATGTCTTATTAATAGTGTAACGAAAACATAGTTCACTTCGGTTGCCATGGACACGATATACTGCTCGGACTCACGAGCCTGGTTAAGGGCGACTTGCCAAAATAACTTATTTTGTTTTCTTTGTATTAACTTAATCTACGTATTAATTTAATCTACGAGACAATAGTTATAGTATGCAATATATTAATAGGTTCACATTAATATTTATTTAATACTCATCACACGTACACACACATTAAATCTTAGATAACTGAAATTAAATCAATCATGTTCTGTCCCTAAATATTTGACTAACGTACAACAAATTTCAAGAAAAACTATAATATTATTTTTGCTTAATTTATTTCCAATTAATATGTGTACTTTAAGTGAATTAGTATAACATTTCTGTTGTTAAATAAAATTAAGGCAACAAGTTACATTCGTACTCCTTTGAGATAAATGTTAAGAATGAACTCAGCAAACTGCAGTTGCTGTACACGTATTTCGTCATCCAGTTTTCTTAGATGAATACAATTTACACATTCTACTACTACAAAGAAATTAGCCTATTTGAGAGATGAATGTTTTGTAATCTGCCGTCAAATTACGTAACTTGCCAACTGTTTGAAATGCATACTTATCTTACTGAAAATCTCAGCATTAATCTATCAGTAAATATAACTTTTGAAGAAGTTAATATCTTAAGAAGAATTGTGTAAGAAGCGTTTTCGCTAAGTTTGATAAATGTGATACCTTTGAAAAATATTGATATCTATATTACATTTTAATAGAGCTATAGGGTCGTGGGTAGCCTATTGGTTAGAACATCGGATTCCGGACCAGAAGGCCTGGGTTCGATGTCCAATGCCACCAAATACCCTCCGAGTACACGCGGAGTACGTGTCTTGTGGGTGGTCGCAGCAGACACTGCAAGTGCAGGGGGCTGCAGAATTTTTCCCTCCTTTCCATTTCCATGCTTAAATTGTGGAGGTGGAGAGATAGTTGATGTCGCCATCTATCGTAAAGATGTCCAACCTGTCTCAGGCTCTGGCAACATTCATTCTTTCCCTTCGGGAAGGACACAACAACAATAAAGCTATTAGAAACTAACTTTTTTTAGAGATCGGAAAATTTCTATTTACGTTGACCCAGACACTGATTTTTCCCACGTTTATTGATTCGTGAATACCCAGTGGTCCCCCCAAATGGGATAACAAGTAATTAGACAAAAGTTTAGCAACAGCTGTTCTTTGATCAACGACTGTTCCGAAAGACCACATAGACAAGGTCTTCATGACTGAATTTGACTTCTCAAGCTATACGGAACTGTATGCCACCACTCCTGATCTAGAGTGCCTAGAAAGCGAGGCATATGTGTCGCTGTTAAATTTCTTTTTAATGGAATGTTCGAAAAATAGTTGTTTATCTAAAATAATGTATAAGTAGTTGGTGAGTTAAGACCCGGTGATCTTATTTTTGAGAAAACATATCAGACACTCTTTTGTGGGAGGCAAGGAAGTTTCCCTCCGTTTTAAATGCGTATATTGCGATTTTCTAAAGGTCACGGTAGCCAAGCGGTTATGGCTACCGGACTCGCGTGGCCGACGTCTCATGAGTTCAAACTTAGTACCACTGAAGATCCACCATGTAGAGGAGCTAATGTTCGTTAAACCTGTCGATGATCAATGCCCTAACGTAGTCATAGTATCGAATTTTAGTAAAGTTTATCATCTCAAGTATTCTTTATTTTGCAATTATGTCAATGAACGAGTTCTGTCACCAATAGTCCTTGTGCATTTTTACCCCTCCGTTAGGCGCGTGAATCTCTCAGATGCATATTAAAAATAGTTTTGGTGCAGCGTTCATAATGGGGGTTGGAACACGTCCCTCTTCTACTTGTCTTTCGTCACTCAGTCTAGGATCCAATGTTATAAACAAGGAAGATTTTTTTTTCATATTTTGGGCAGCATGGGACAATAAATCTGCTAGATGTGGTGCGCCCAACAACGTCAGTTTTTCACTATTTTGGTAATTTCCACTTTTATTCTAGTAAAACAGTGTAGCTTTCAGTTTTATACAAAAATAACCCGAAACAAGTATTTTGTAACTTTTTTTTTTGTACTTTTTTTTTTAGAATTGATGTATATCTGAGAGGGTCAGATTCTGTATTTTATTCAGTCTTCTATGTAGCTGGAATAAATTCTTAAAATATCAATATGGGCATCAAAGTCATACATATCTTAGCGCACATATCTAGAAAAACTAGATAACGAGATCTTGAACGAATACCTATCAAGACGGTTTGAGACACATGCCTAAATACATTTTGACTCAGTATTGAAGAAATATTTGATATGCGACGCCCCGCTGAAGACGAAAACCAAGAGTAACACAACCAGGAACATGGAAAAAAAATATACTGCTCTCCTTTGTCAGGGCATCAAGAAAAGACAACATTTTTGTAATGCATTGTACCAGTACTTCTCAAACTTTCACTGATTGTGACCCAATATTCAATCATAGTTTTTATTGCCCCTCCCCACTACCACTACCTCCCAATAACAATATATTGAATTCAACAACACTATACTCTGAACTCTTTAGCTACAACACGCCATTAACCTAATCAGTGGCACCGACGTAGATAAACGTCTCGTTAAACCGAAGTGATAATTGTTCCGAACGTATATTTACGTCTCATTCAACCAAAGCGATAATTGTTCCGAACGTATATATACGTCTCGTTCAACCAAAGAGATAATTGTTCCGAACGTGTATATAGCTCTATCAGAAGTACAATCTCTTCTGAGCACTGATATTCATAAAATTTTTACGAAGGCTTTGGAATGCAAAAAAGTACTTTGACAGAGTTTGTGAAGGATTTATTCAATTCAGAAGATTTCCCTATTTATTCCTCTTCCCCCCCGCGGTGGTATTGGGGAGTGAATCGCATAACTTTTAATCAGCAGTCTAGGGATTATTTATAAACTGTTAAAATTACCAAGATATATATAAATTTTTGGATATAATTTTTATATGATAAGCCCGTGGGTTCACTGGTTACTATTAAAATTGTTCGTAACTTAGTATTGTTAAATTAATTATAAAATACATTGTGCAGTACTGATATATTTATAAGTGTATTACATCAGTGTAAATGTTTATTTTATTTTTTATTATGTCAGAATGTATTTTGTTTTTTTATACATTCAGCAAATTAATAAATTTTCAAATAATCTTTTATTTTTGGCTTTTCAATATGCTCGCGCCCCCTCGTAGAGTTATAACGCCCCCCTGGGATGGCCCACAGTTTGAAAAACGCTGCATTATACGAAAACTCCCTGTCATTTGAACAATTTAGGGTGATTTTTGAAGACTGCAACAAAGCATCTTAACATGTAAACAGTGCTGTACACGATGATAAATAACCATTATTTTTTGGATGATTTTTCGTATAAATATCTCAATTCCTAATTCTATTTTAAATATTAGTTTATGCCAAATATATTTTCATATCAAATCTCATCTCACCAATAAAAGGATTTAATCATCTCTAATCGTAAATATGAGGTCATGCATGTCAGATGTCACGCACCTGAGGTTGGAACTTTCTGATGTGTTCCTAGCGGTGGGTTAAAAAGAGACAATATTAAACAACATACAATATAAGATGAAAAAGAATTATACACTGCTGGACAATTGCTAAGGACGGATCACAAATTGCTATGTTGCATAACATTAAGCAAGACATGAGGCATAGTAGGATAAAATATAGTTGCCACACTGTTCAGACATTAGAATAAAGAATATTTATTGTTCTGGAAAGTACAAAAGCTGTGAAACATCTGAAAGAAAAAAAAATGTTCATTTGATCTGCGCACGGAGAAATGGAACGATGCATCTAAAAGTCAGCAGGCACCTTAAAGAAAGGTATCAGTACGGGATATGTCCACCGTGGAGTGTGATGCAACATTCCACACGTCGTACCATACTTTGCACAACATTATCAAGCAGCTGTTGAGGCAATTTATCCCATTCCTCTGTGAGTGCACGGATGAGGGTGTTCTTATTTGTCGGAGGATAGTTTCGACCAGCAACTTGCCTCCCCAAAGCATCCCACACATTTTCAATGATGTTTAGATCTGGAGAACGCGCTGGTCATACGAGACGTTGAATACCCTCGCTGTCTAGACAATCCTGAACAGCGAGTGTTCGATGACATGTTGCGTTGTCGTCCATAAAAACAAATTTATCACCGACAGCACCACGGAAAAGACGAACATGAGGAAGTAGACCTTCATCAATGTATCGTTGGCCCGTCATAGTCCCATTCGCAACCACATGTAGGCGCGTGCGGCCATTGATCACGATGACGGCCCACACCATGATACTGCATGTCGGATATCGGTCCTTTTCCTTGATATTTTCTGGACGATAAGCAGTACCACTCTCGCGCCAGTTCAGTTGGCGTCTACAATCCGATGACAGACTGAATCTACTCTCATCTGAGAATAGTATGCATGCCCAGTCGTGTTC
Organism: Trichonephila clavipes; assembly: GCA_019973935.1. NCBI lineage: Eukaryota > Metazoa > Arthropoda > Arachnida > Araneae > Nephilidae > Trichonephila > Trichonephila clavipes. Next base: position 113,926 of record BMAU01006797.1, read on the forward strand.
AGTCCAATTGTGATGCTCACGACACCATTGCAAACGGGCAGTACGGTGCTGTGTGGTGAATGGGACACACACAGCAGGTCTGCGTGCGTATAGTCCTCCTCCCCTCAAACGTCTGGCAACAGTTTTTCGGGAGATCTGCTTTCCTGAGGCAGCAAGAAACTGATTTGCCACCTGCTGAGCTGTGGTGCGCCGGTTCCTTTTTGCTCATAGGACGATATATCTGTCTTCTGCAGGTGTCATACTTCTAACACGACCTCCCCCGTGCCGTCTACTACACATTCCAGTAGTTTTAAATGACTTCCACAGCCGTGAAACAACGCTGTGAGCGATGTGGAACTCCCTGGCAACATCTGTTATTTTTCGCCCTTCTTCGATCTTCCCAATAATTCGGCCACGCATAAAATCATCTATGTGATGTCGGGAAGACATGCCAACAATTTTAAGTTCGTCTATTAAATCTTTCCTCTAAAACTTTGACATGAAACAACAACTGTCCACACGCGTCAAAACCTTTTTAGCTCTTATGAACGCTATCACGTGATGAACAGACGTGGAAAAGAATTTGCATACTCATACTTCTTCTTACTAATATCCCGCACTTATTCTAATTTTCCACATTTTGCTTCCTTTCATTTTGTGGTTGTTATGGATGATAGTGTTATCTGTCCTTAGCAATTGTCCAGCAGTGTACAAGATCGATAAAATTAATTTCTTAAACCGCATCAATAATATGAAGTCTAGGTTTTCAGAGTACGGCTCGAAATTTTCAAAAAAAGTTTTCCATACCGACTATTAGTTAATTTAACATGCTCAGAGGACTCATTTCTGTTTAAAATATAATTGCTTGACATGGAACTAAATATTTCTATTGTTTTTTATAGGTAACAATGTTATATTTAATTACGATTTGAAAAGCAAAAACTGGTCTGTTCTAACGAAATGTCCAGTTCCTCGCCATGATGCTAGAATGATTGCAACAAACCGAGCTTTGTATGTAATTGGTAAGTGAAGTTACTGATTGTAAATGCAAATTTTATGTATTGCAAAAATGATGTTTTAATGAATGTAAAAAAAGGTATCCGACTGCGTTCGGAACAGTGGTTTTAAAAAGGCGCATGAATGGATATTTGTCATCATATATTTAGTGTTACTTAGATTAGACTACATGTAAACAAATGTTTTAAAGATATTTTGACAAAAGAAATTAATTAAATACAATGTTTTGGCAAAAAACTAAATTAGAATAATCTTTTTTTCTAAATCTCCTTTTGTGAAAAATGTTTCTATTATAATAATATTTTGCCTGTTTATAGCTCAGACCTCTCTACATGGACTCAACTAGAATTTTTGAAATATATAACTAAGAAGCGGGTTTATTCATATTTTACGACAACAAAAGGGAGCAATTTTAAGAAAATAATGCCGATAATATTTCAATTGGTTGTAACTCTGAAAATAATGAGAATTTTTCGAAAATCATAGTTAAGCCTCTGAACAGAGGCCTGAGCTATATACAGGCAAAATATTATTATAATGGAACTATTTTTCACAAAAGGAGAACATTTTGAAAGAAAAAGATTATTCTAAGTTAATTTTTTGCCAAAATATTGTATTTAAATATAATTTCTTCTGTCAAAATGTCCTTAAAACAATTGTATACATGTATTCTAATCTAAGTGATACTAAATATCATGAAATTATCCATTTATGTTCTTTTGCAAAATCACGGCTCCGAACGTAGTCAGATACCTTTAATGGGAAGCGGAAAAACATGAAATTGGATTTGTTTTTGTAAGTTTTTCATAAATATATTTTCCTAAATTTTGACAGTGATGTTTTAAAATATTTCACTACACAAATATAACAAAAGAGTAATTTTCTTTTTCAAATCGTCCCATATTTTATATATTTGTTTTCACAAAATCATTACAGAAGGTTTTTTTTTACGAAAAAAAAAACCTTCACGAAAATGGAATTGACATTTGCAGATTTTAAATTTAATATAATTTTATTTTAAAAACATTACGATGCTTACTTAAAAGTAAAGGAAAAAAATAATTTGTGAATGCTTAGTTATAAATATTTTAAAAACATAATTTCAGTTATGTTTAATAGTTCTAGAATCATCTTGAAAACCTCAGGAAATCTTAAACCAATTTTTATCTATATTCATTGCAGATATAATTTTTCAAATTTTAATACAATTTTAATTAATTTAACGTTTAATGTAACTTTTTAATTACAAAAAATAAACAACTTTATATAAAAGCATCATGGTAAATGTTTTACTTTTTTCGAAATTTACACAGCATGATAAATAATAATTTGAAAAAATAATTAAAATATTTTTGCAGGAACCTAATTGCTTAAAGCAAACTGTTTATGTTAATTTGTATGGTTAAGTTTTACAACACACAGGTATAACAAAACAGGCGAAAGCAGCTTTTTCTTCTTTTTTTGTTATATTTGTACATCAAATAAATTAGAATGACGAAACTTTTTGATTTTTAAGTATATTACTCTTTAAATCTTGAACCAAAATAATGTTTAATTAATGGCATGATTTTATTTTATGTGTGTGTGTCTGAACATATAAGTTTAATTTCAAATATAAAGGGTGTTTTTTTTTTTATATAGAGGTATAGAACTTTAAATTGCAATAAAACAACGATGTATTATCCTATTTTTTTATTGAAAACAATTATAAAACCCCCTTGCACCACAAAGTATCACGCGGGGCTTACAGAAGTAAGTATTAAACACACATTCAAGGGAAATAAACAATTAAAAAAATGAAGTTTAGAAGGATTACAAACGGTTACAACAAATGTACAGAAATTTTTGAAAGCACTTCTGGTGGAAAGAAGTTGGTGAAAATTCGATGGCCAATTAATGTTGAGTCTCTTGAACCGCCAGTCTTATGATCTTTCTCTCTCTGACATACTTGGAACACAGAAGGATTACATGTTCTACATTTCCTCGCCACCAATATTACAGTCACAGAAAGATGAAGCAGCTAAATTAAATTTGTTCAGGTAACTTTTGAAATTACCATGACCAGTGAGAAATTGGGTTAATTTGAAGCTAGTGTAAAAATGATGACATGATAGTCTCTTATTAATGGTGGGAAAAAATTTCTTTGTTACGCTCCCCTTATTAGCAATGAGATATTCTCGATTCGAAGACTTCACCATTCTTTCTTCCGTGATCTTCTTGTAAAACGATATAGGAATATTAACGTCATTATTCGATTGACATGAATTTTTTTTTATTCGAAATATAATCTTGTGGCATTACATTTTATATATGATTTCTGGCATAGGACTGCCACGGCTAGCTCAGATGTAGTCCAATCTGGACGTCCAATCATCGATGACTTTTTCCAACATTTGTGGCCGTATATCGGCAAAAACACGGCGAATGTTGTCTTCCAAATGGTCAAGCGTTTGTGGCTTATCCGCATAGACCAAAGACTTTACATAGCCCCACAGAAAATAGTCTAGCGGTGTTAAATCACAAGATCTTGGAGGCCAATTCACAGGTCATAAACGTGAAATTAGGCGGTCACCAAACGTGTCTTTCAATAAATCGATTGTGGCACGAGCTGTGTGACATGTTGCGCCGTCTTGTTGGAACCACAGCTCCTGGACATCATGATTGTTCAATTCAGGAATGAAGAAGTTAGTAAGCGCACCAAACAGTCAGTTTTTCTGGATGTAACGGTGTTTTGTGACATACACTTGTGGATTAGTTTCACTCCAAATGCGGCAGTTTTGTTTGTTGGCGTAGCCATTTAACTATAAGTGCGCTTCATCGCTAAACAAAATTCGCTTATGAAAATCGGGAACAACTGCAATCTAGTTTTGGGCCCATTCGACAAATCTACGCCTTGCTTGATGATCGTTTTGATGAATTGCCAAACCAAACTGAGAATAAATCCCTTGACAGCTGTTAAATCGGTTGCCATCTTGGAAAGTAATGCAACTTAAACTTCTATACCTGGAAAAAGAACACTCTTTATTTGCAAACTTTGATCGCGTTTCTAGTTTTCTAAGCTAATATTTTTCTAAAACTGAAAATAAAGTAATGTAACTAGGAATTCTGAATCGATGGCATTACAATAGTATTGAAAACTTTTTTGCTTACAATTTTGTGTAACTATATATCATGGAATGAAATCCAATTATCTTGCGTTACCATTATATAAACGGAATATATAAATTTTATACTAGGTTATGTTACAAATTAAATATATTTATGAATATATGTAGCAAAACTAAAATGATATTACTGCATCAACATGAGTATTTGTAAAAGAAGTCAGATGCAAAAAGTTAATATCGTACTAGACGTATCAGTAGTACGGCTTTTTTCTGGTCGTTAAGTAGAATATGATGCATTTTCAGAGTACAGTTGTCCTTTTTTTGCAAACATCAGATTTGGTACTATTTTTTTGTCCCTTGAGGATTGGGGATGGAAATGTTCTGCATGTTTGAGACTCTAAGAGCAGAGCTTATAGAAGTAGTACTCGGAAAAAAAAATCCCTTATAGTATATATTCCAAACATACTTTACACATTTAGGGTCTTTATTCTCAGTTTTCTTTTATTTCGCAAAGCAGATTACCAGATCATTTTATTCTTAAAGAACATTACTCCTTCCACAGTATCTCTTTGACTGAATGCTTCTGTATGTTGCTTTATTGCGATGCAATATTACGAGGTTAAAGAAATATTTATCATCAATGCTAAAGTAGTTTGCGAAACTGGGGGCACTTATGGAAATGTTTCTCTATTTTTTTTAATTTGCAAAGACAAAATCGTATGTATTATTTTAAATGGAATTTTAAACTAAATTAAATGCAAAAAAAACTCAGATTTTTTGCAACAGAAAAAAAATTCAGGGGCAATAATTATCGATATATATGAAATATTGATGATTGTCCTTGGAAACTACAGGAATAAAATTAGAATGCTAAAATATAAACAAAATATGTACCTCAATTCTGTTTTTTTTTAATTTTATTTTATTTTGTAGTTAATTGTTCTTTCTATAACAAAAATACATCATTTCTTTAAAATATCACTTAATAGTTATTATGCATAACTTAGTTCAACGTTTACAAATTTTTCTAAGTATTCTTTTTTATTAAATGATTTCTATGAATATATGGAAGTTATTAATCATGCTATAATTCTGATGATTTTATAATTATATCTGATTGTCAATATTTAGGTTGTAAAAAAGTTTATGTGGTTGTTTTCAAATTTCCAGGAATATACATTTTAAATCGTTCATCGTCAGTTTCTCTAAATACTCTGAGTGGAAAATGAGACTGTTGGTAGAGTAGAATTGTCATGGTAAACATATTGAAAAGTCGAAAACAGAACATTATTTGAAAAAAAAATTACTACTGTATTGAAATTAAACAAACAAACTTCCTGACATAATAAAAATAAGATACACATTTATACTGATATAATACACTTATAAATGTATCAGTGTTGTGTGTGAGTGTACACGATGTACTTTATAATTTATCAATAACACATTTAATACTTCCAGTGACCCCGTGAGCTTGTCTCATATATAAAATTTTTCACATACAAACATTAACTCTTATCTTAATAAATTATACTGTTTATTACTAATACCTTAACTGCTGATTAAAATTTATGCAATTTGCTCCCAAATGCAACCGTTTTCCAAGTATGTATTCGTATGTAATGTATAAGGGTGGAGGAATAAATAAGGAAATCCTTCGGAAACATTGTCAATGTCTTTTTACTGCATTCCTTATTATGCCTTCGGGGTAATTTTATGAATAGCAGGACACAAAAAGATCGTACTTCGGAATGACGTATATATACGTCCAGCAGAATTAATACTTTGGTGTAGTGAAACGTTTATATACGCTGGTAGCCCTTAAGAAGTTTAAGTCGTTTTGTAGGTTTAGCGTCAAAGTACATTATTATTGAGTACAATACATTGTTATTGTATGGAGGGAGGTACGAAGAAAATTCTGATTGAAAATTGGGTCGAAAATATTGAAAGTTTGAAAAGCACAGCAATAAACTATCAAAAGTTGCATGTTTTTATTTCATAGCTTTTGAACATGGATGCATATCTTTATTCACGAAATGACTATTTTCTACTACAAACGTTTCAACGAAATTCAGTATTTATTTATGTTTAAGGTATCCGACTACTTGCGACAACTTTTTTTTGAAAAAAAGGAAATATGGAGATCTTTTTGTAATTTTTATATTTATATAGTATATTTTAAGGAAAAAATCCTAAAATTGGTAAAAGAAAAAAAATTATTATTATTAAAATGGGAAAAAACTAGTAAAAATGTACGAAAAATTACATAAACGGGGCCCGCTCTCTACAAAAATTTTATGAACAAATTCTCAATTTTTCAATTTTGATAAGTTACTTTGTTATTCCTGTTTGAAGTGATCTTCACGATAAGAAATATTTTAATTTTTACAAAAACTAGAGCACTTTATCTAAGTCATTATACGAAATTGCTTAAAAAAACATTGACTATATTCACATAAAGAGCTGCAAATTTTGAAATAAAACAGTTATTGATAAATATGAAGATCAAAACACTGCTACTGTTATGCAGAACATAAGCAAAAAATTTCAGCTAATTATTTTCAAAACTTTTTGAGCAATCGCGGTCCCCGTTTGAGTTTTTCGAAAAAAACACGTTTCGCGTAAAACGCATTTCAAAGTTTGACATCTTGTGTAAAGTTATGGCATTTGCTTTTGCTAAAATGCTTGTAGTTTTTGTTCTAGTGGAGGGAAAATAAAGTACTTGGTATTGTTATTAAGTTAATAAAATGGTCTATAAAATAAAATCATAAAAAATTCTGCCAATTTTTGAAAAAAAATCATGGTTTTAGGGTAGTCGGATATGCATAGTGTAATTAACACGTTAATAGCTGTAAAATTTAAACCATTATTTTTTTTAAAAAAGTATTTTTAGTAATAATAAAGATTTAACTAAACACAATGCTTGTATAAAAACTCGCTTATGTGAAACTCAAATATTCTTTGAGGAACAAGGGCTCTGTTTTTAATCCTCTTCTTCATATACGAACGTTGAATTAATTAATGCCTTCTTTTAAAGATTCAGCTGCGTAATTATTTTCTAAATTAAAAAAGGTTAACTACACACTGAATACTGATAACTTGTTTAAGAAACAAGATACATAAAACTTTCACAAAGATAGTTGACGTTATTCACCCGCGAGACGTATATTAAACAAAAATGAAGTTGATGAAATTTCTTTTGCAGAATTTTGCTTTTTCTTTTAACTAATGAATCTTTTTATAGCGTTTCTATGTGGTTTTTGTTAAAATTAATAAACATCTTACTAGTCACGCAAAGAAATTTCTTCCGAAGGTAATTATTTGACATAATTATTGTCACTTCATATTCTTCACTTAAAAAAAAATAACGACATTTTGAAAGAATCACTTTTTTGAGATATCAGCTACTAGATAATTAAATTGTATTTGTATTTTATTTTCTGCAGAATACATTTTTTATGCAATTTAATACGTGTTAAAGAGAAAATATGTTCTTGTATTAAAAAAAAATTAGAACGTTGAAATGTGGGCATAGGTTAGACAAAATAAGCACTTTTAAATGACGTTGCAATATCCTGATACATTTTTTTCATCAATGAGTTGCTGATAAAAAATACCCGAATTGTGACGCAATATTAAAACTTTATTTTGTACTTTTCTCTTTTCATTCGGGTAATATGTAATTTTGTTAACTATTCTTTTGTATATATTGATGTGTGTTTGCTGTTCTATATTTAGACGATGAGTCATAATGACGTTAATAAAAGTAATATTGTCCTCTCTTGTGCGTTACCGATATAAAACACTCTATTTAATAGAAAATAAACCAAAGAAGGTCATAAAAAGCTGCAATTCTTTGTTGTGTTGTTCATACTTGTTTTGTGTTTAAGATGTACTAAGGCTAATGAATGTTACACACAGGCAGTCTTCGCAAATGACGTTTTCTCACTGTATCTCTCAGATGCATCCCAATTTTCAGCAGAAAAAACATCTTAAAGTTGTCAAATTCTTGTTTCGAGTTAATACACTTAAAAATCCTAAAACTACTTACACTCTGTGTTAAAGAAAAAGAAGGAAATTGACGAACATTTGGATAGGCATCAAAACTTACGTTGTAGGGTGTGCTGCATGTATCATATTAATGGACCCCTGCCACCCGAAACATAAGGCGGTCGACCTTAACACTGAACCCGAGTGCAGTGATAAAAAGACAAATAACCTCACTGTGTGGATATCCCCAGTCATTGCGCACGCGCGTGTGGAAGTCACACCAACGTTATTTTTATTATGCATCTCAGATATTCGCGCACCTGATGGAAGGTTAAAGAATACTAATACAGTTGAACCTCCATATTGCGAACCTCTACATTGCGAACTTTTCCTGGGGCCAAGAACATTTCATGATTTTCTTCGTGAAGTATCCTCCCTATAGAGAAGTGCATTTTCTATACAACGAAATTTTTCTCTCTTCTGATTCAATTTTTTTTCTCTCTATTTTTGAAGTATATCTAAACATTTCAAGTTATACCCACTTTTAAAATACTTTATGGTGGTCATAAATCTTGAACTGGTTTTATTAGGTGCCTAACTCCCCCAAAGCAGTAGAATTATGGACATTTCATCAAAGAAGTGCAACCTTTAACCCCTATTGTCCAGTTCACTAGAAACATATTCGATAATCCCTTGCACTCTCAGCGGAGTTTTCTCGTGTCCCCTTGTTCTTGAATAGTGTTCGTTTTGTAGTATTGATCATTCGTACTGTTAACTTTGTTTATTGTGCTCGAAAACGTCAAAGCATCAAAGGAAACGTGTTTGAGCATCAAAGGGGAAAAAAGTTAATTCTTCAGGAAGTGGATAAAGGTGTCAAAAAACTTTCCTTGTAGTTTTGCTTTCTTTCTTTTCCTTTTTTTTTGATAAGTTATATAAACTAAATATATATCAGCTATCAAAAAGGTGTGACTAATTACTATTTTTTAAAAAATGGTATTTATGAGTTTAAACTTTATGTTATGTTTATAAAGAAAACTGAATGGGGGGAGAACCTCAAAAACGAATTTTCCATATATTGAATTTTTTTAGGGATTTAGCGACTTCGTTATATAGAGGTCCGACTTTAATGTTTAAATTTTAATGAAAATAGATTTCTTGTAATCACTATAATTTGCAAACTCAAATAAAATTAGGAATGTGATGCGCCTGCAAATTATTTTTGTACCACATCTTTTAATGTAAATCATAAAAAAAAGATGTTAATAGGGGTTAATTTTTTTTTCTGACATTTAATACTTATAATTATTGTTCCAATTAATTATTTTTAATTTAATATTACAATATTTTTACCACTAGTAAAATTTACTTATGCTAAATAGAAATTTTGTTGAAAATTCTTGAAATTGTTTCCAGAGGAATCCAGAATAAATTAATATGTTTTATAAGTTGTGCATGTAAAGATTACGGGGAGTTATTCGTTTAAATACGATTATACACTCTTTTTAGTTATTTTGATAAAATATATTAGGCCACTGTAGACGAATTTTGAAGGTCATGGACTAGTAGCCAGTTTTGTTGAGTCATGCACTCGAATAATAATGGTACTTCGTTCAAAGATCCTATGTACCTTAATCCAGTGTTTCTCAAACTGTGGGGAGTGCCTCCTTTGGGGGGGGCATGATAACTCTACAAGTGGGGGTGAGCATATTCAAAAGTCGAAAACAAAAGATTATTTAAAAAAATTATGAAATTGCTGAAAGTATAAGCAGACAAAATACATTCTGACAAGATAAAAAAAAGAATACATATTTACACTGATGTATTACACTTATAATAGCATCAGTGCTACTCAATATATTTTGTAATTAATTTAACAATACTAATTATTTAAGAACAAGTTTTATAATTAACAGTGACCTCATGTGATTGTCATAAATAAAACTGTATTCAAAAATTAACACTTATCTTGATAATTTGTACGTTTTATGATGAATCCCTTAACAGCCGATTAAAAGTTATGCGATTAACTTCCCAATGCCAAACATTTTCCTCGTAGACGCGCGTATGGGATATAATGCGGAGAGGAATAAAGAAGCAAAACTAATCTGAAATAAGTAAATAATTTGCAATCCCTGTCAGGGTCCTCTTATTGCATTCAAAAGCCTGCGGAATAATTTTTTTGGATAACAGTGCACACACAAAGAAAAAATCGTATTTCGGAAAGACATATATACGAATGGTGAAAATTACGCTTCGGCTGAGCTAGATGTTTATATACACCCGTGGCACTTAAGAGGTTAAAGTCGTACCGTAGTTTCAGCATCAAAGTATAGTATTATTGAATTCAATACAGTGTTACTGTATGAGGGGGGGCACGAGGAAAATTATGATTGATTATTGGGTCGCGATTATAGAAACTTTGAGAAGCACTGTGTTAACCCCTTAACTGCCACCAGCATATATATCCGACTCTCTCAATCGGTTTGTTAAGCACCCTGGATGTATATATACTATATACGTCTTTCCGAAATACGAACCTTTTATTTGTGCTGCTTTGATATGCAATAAAATGACATTGACAGTCTTTGGGAAAGATTTACTTATTTCAGAGAAACATTAGCTAATTGATGCGATTTTCCTCTCCCCCAACACACCGCATACGCACGACTATGTGAAAAACGTTCGCACTGGGAAGCGCGAATCACGTAACTTTTAATGGTTAGCCAAATGGTTATACGTGTCAATCATCAATGTCTTTTTATTAGTATGGTGTGGAAATTTGAAGTAAAGGGTGATGGTCCACGTGTCACCCTCATCACTTGATAGAAAGTTAAACTAACGATGACTTTCGCAAAACACCCTACCAATACTATGCACTTGTGTGAAAATAAACTATGTAATACGTGTTAAACAAGTTCTGCTAAAACTTCTTTGTAGACTTCTGCATAAACAGGATAGTTTTGCGTAATAAAGGATGAGTGCACGTTCGGTTCTGTCTGGGAGACTCATTTTTGAGTAACCCTTAGAGCCATCTCACTCCCCTTGGGCATTTTTTCAATAGCCCATGCTTAAATCCAACATGCAATGCCAATAAATACTAAAAAACATCAATATTGATAAAAGCTATATCATGAAAGTAATACATTGCTGTTTTTATGCAACGCCAATTGTTTTAATACGTGCGACAACGTCAAAAGAATATATATATGTTCGGTCCTAAGTCCGAAATTGCTCTCTGACTCGCTAGGTTCTTTTTTGTAGTTCCTTTTTGTATTTTTCTATAATCTCTTCATGTTTAGCTTTTATATTTTTATTAAGTTATTTCTTGTTTATATATTATACAAATTTCCTTCATGTATATATATATATATTAGAATAACAATTGGCGAAAACGGAGAAACTAAGAAAAAACAAATGTATTTATAACATGTATAAGTTACCGGCAAAGTATGAAATCCGGCTTTCTATAGAATGCCTAAAACTAGCCGGCAATGTAAGAAATGAGTTTTATTTCATACATTACCTAGGCATTCTATAGAATTCCAAATGAGAAACCGGAAAAGTATAAGATACAGCAATTAGCTGAGTCGTTGGTGGGGGAGGAGAGCGAGAGGAATGGCTTGTGTGTACGTGCGACGCTTTGATTGACAGGGGAGAAGGAATCTCATGACTTCACCCATGAAGGTCACCGCCTATATTTTACAGGGAAACGATGAAATTAGGGCTTTCGTCAAATTCCTATAGGAGATAATCAATTCACGAAAGATGTTAAAATAAATTCTCTTTGTCTTTTCCTTGTTGTAAGTAAGTTAATTAGGTAAATTTCCACAGAGTTTTAAAGAAATGATGAAATGAAAAAACTATGCCACTTTTTTGGTGCTAGGGGGCTGATATTAGGGGGATCGTAATAACTTTTGTTATAGTTAGGATTTGCTGGGACACATCCTCCCGGTGCAATCCCACCCCCTCTACATTTTTTTGCCAATATCTCGACACCCGAGCCTCACAGTCCATATGATCCCTCTCTAACTGATCTTCCAGTTATTATAATTTCATGCTCATAGGGCTATATTCCTTACATAGTTTTTAATTTCTTTAAACTTTTAAAGTTTATTTAAATCCACAATATCTTGGCTCCTGTTTGAGTCTCAGACTTGCGATTTGAACCAACTTTTCCACACATCGAGACCTATCCAGTCATATACTTATCTCCGATTGTGTAGGCATGGGGAGGTCTTGGAGAGGTGTTCATCCTATGGGGTGTGAAAAAATTTCACCCCCCCCTAAGGAATTAAGCTTGGGATCTGATTTTTGAAGGTACGCCATATTTTTGTGTATGCACGAGCCTTACGTGGAATTGGCTATCTCCGGTGCTCCTCCCCCCCAACAGGGCTTCCCCATTAATAACTCGAATCTTATGCTACATTGGCTGACCGCATCGGCTGGATTTGATTTTTCTCCCTATGAGCTTTTCAAATATGTATTTGTATCCCAGTAGCCCCATTCCTTCCCCCCTTTCACGCTTCTAAACAATTTAAATTTTTTCTAAATCCCTCGTAGCTCCAAGGATTTTTGACCTGTGTGGTTTGGAAGTACAAGGACTTGACCTCCCAAGTGTCGCCCCCTGGACAGCATTTCACCAATGCAAATCTTGACTAGCTCATTTCATCATTTCACTGAAACAGTATAGGACTGGATGGGTCTCGACGAGTGGAACAGTTGGTTCAAATCTCAAGTCCGAGACTCAAACAGGAGCCAAGATATTGGTGGAATTAATAAATTTTAAAAGTTTCAAACAATTAAAAACTATGTAAGGAATAGCCCTATGAGCATGAAATGATAATAACTGGAAGAACGGTTAGAGAGGGATCAAATGAGCCAGGTTTTATTTCCCTTAAGAGGACTTGGCATCCTAAAAATGATGAAAATATTGTTTGTTAATTTTTATTTAGTTATATTCTATGCATTATTACCTTTCGGTTGATACATCATTTTTGCATGCCTGTAAATTAGAAGTCGGAAAAACTTTAATTTAAAAATATAAACAAGCATTCCTTTTTAGATTAAAAAAATAAGAGAGATAAAAAAAGCTATTTATAAAAGTGAAATAATAACTAAAAAAGAGAAGCTTTTATAAATAAAGCAGAATATTTTTCTTAAATATCACATTAATGTAGTTTGTATTTCTTTAGAAATGTGTGCATGTGAATTTTTTTTTAATATTTCAGTTTTTATTCATCATATGTTTTCCATAAAAGTATAATATTTCAATATTATGTGGAGAAAAAAAAAAAAATCTTTAGAATTTGTACAATTGTAGAAATTTTTTTAACATTTTCCTTGGGTTTTCTTTTGCATATAATTCTCTCTAAAAAGGGATCGTTTGTAAAATATATGATTTGAAATAATTTGAAAATGCAGTTATTCTTACGAAAATATGTAGCTAACATTTTAAAGTGATATTGTATGTTATCTAAGCTTATAATAATTATTTTTTTAGAACTACAAAATACTACCTTCGTTTTGTAAATCTGTTCACCATTTCCTTCATATTTTATCATGCATGATTTGTTAAAAGAAGCAATTTATTTTAAGATAGAATAGAATAATACATTACTTCAGAGGAACGAATACTTTGTAAAATTTAGGAAAGTTTTGAAGTTTAAATTAGCACAATGCCTTGCTAATTTCTAAAATGAGAATGTTCCACAAGATTCTATTGATTGATGAAAGTTCTGTGAATTTGAAATTCACTATGAATATTTTACGGCCCAATCGATACATAGTTTAAATCAAGTTCAGTTGATTTTCCTTATTGTACTGGATATATTTTCACTCTTAAGATATCCCACTACGTTCAAAACTGTGATTTTGTAAACGTTTACAAATGAATATCTTTTTTTTAAATATTTAGTGGCACTTAGATAAGAATACACATATAAAATTGTTTTAAGGATACTTTTGTTATAAAAATCATTTATATGCAATATTTTGGCAAAAAATGAACTTAGAATCTTATATTTTCAAAACATTCTCCTTTTTATTAAAAAGGCTTCTATAATAAAATAATGTTTTGCTTATATGTAGCTAAGATTTCTCCAGAGAGTCTGAACTAGAATTTTTGAAAAAGTTTATATTATTTTCAGAGTTACTACAAACTGAAATAATTATCGGTGTTTTTTTTTGTTCACATTTATCTACTGTGATCTATAAAAATATGCATTAATCCACTTCTAAGTTACATATCTCTAAAATCCTAGTTCAAACTCTGTACAGATGGCTGCAATATATGTATGCAAAATATTATTATTTTAGAAGTATTTTCCATAAAAGGAGACTGTTTTGAATATAGGTAAGTCAATGTTCATTCAATGCAAAAATATTGCATCTAAATTTTTTTTAGGAGAATATTCTATAAATAGTTGTATGCATGTGTATTCTAATCTAAGGAAACAAGATATATATATATATATATATATATATATATATATATATATATATATATCCGTTTATATGATTCTGCAAAATTACGATTCCGAACAAAGTAGGATACCTTAAACAATCTGGAATTCAATTTTGTGTATTATATCGGGTTCTCTAAGGAAAAATAATACAAAATATACTGTGAAGGACTTAAACATTAATATTCTTATGTTCTTTTGAACTTCCTAATTTTTATTTATAAATGCATATAAACCTCAACAATTTTTTTTCAATTTTTCATCTAATACGGTGCATGCTTTTATTACTTTTTACTAGTCCTAAAATATCATTTTTATTTTATCGGACAAATCCGACAACTTGACATAAAGGGATTTTATCTTTTGACAATGAGAAATAAACTAACGTTTTTCTCTGACACCGATAAGCAATAACAGAATTTTGTATCTTCTAAACATCAAAACCATTTATATATTTCTATAGCATATTGTGCTCCTAAGTATACGTACTATATAGATACAAAATAAATTTTGCTCCTTAAAGTTTTTTATTAAATAAATATTCTACAGACATATTTTCTTTCAGGTGGTTGCAATCCTATCGATCACAAAAATTCTGAAAAATTAATTCCTTTGAAGGAATGCTATAAATATCTATTTGAAAATAAAGAATGGAAACTTATGGCTCCTTTAAATCATGCTAGGACTTGTCATGCGGTCGTGATCTTCAAGGACATGATTCTTGCCATTGGTGGAAAAGGTGAATCAGACAGGTAATTGTTATTGATAGATCGAAAATTATTGGGTTGTTTGAAAAATGTTCGGTTTTCTTTCAATAAAAAATTCTCATTGAGTGAATGCATATTTTATTAAATTATTTATTGTCCATTTTGATCCAATATCTATTGCCATCATTCTTGCACAATAGCATGATTCCTCGCTCATAAAATTTCTGTTCTTTGCTGGTAAATTCTGATTCAGGTAACATTTGAAATACACTTGATAGTAAAAATAATCAGAATGTGCCAGATCTGGAGAACATGGTGGGTGTAGTAGCATATCAAATTAAAGCTATTCAAGTTTTTGGTGAGATACCAACATCGTACGAGGTCTTGCATTATTTTATTGAAATACAACACCTTTGATGTTGATCAAATCTGGCCTCTTTTGTTTAAGTGAATCATTCAGTTTGTCCAGCTGAGGGCAGTATACTTCATAATTAATCACTCTGTTGTCCGGTAAAAGCTCAACAGAAAAAAAATTAAAACAATTCCTTTGAAATCCCACCTTTTTGAAATGCTCCTAGCCGTTTCATCTTTTTTACCCCTTGATCTCTTGCGTATATCATTCTAAAAGGCAACTCATTTTTCGTCCCCAGTGATGAAGCGCTTAAAAATGGACACTTTTCCTGACGTTTGAGAAAAAAAATCACTGACGTCAACGCGACGACACAAATTTCTTTCTGTGAGAGCATGATGGACCCATATTTCAAGCTTTGAGTTAGCTAAATATAGGCTTTTCAAGTGGTCATGGACATTTGAATTTGATAAATAATTTAACCGCTCAGCAATCTCATGAGTGGTTATTAACCCATTTGCATCAATTTATACCTTTATTGTGTTTTTATCAGAAACTACTGGCTTCCTAGAATGTGGTACATCTTCAACATCAAAATTATCGGATCGAAATTTTGCAAATCCAGTTTTATCAGTACCAGTGTTATTTTTTTATTGCTTGAGTAATATCTTTTCCTTTTAGATAGTAAAAAAGGTAAAATATGCTAAAAATGCTGCTTTTACTCTCCATATTTGAAAAAGCATAGCCAAAAACTACTGCGGGTAGTAATTGGACTTTTTCACAAGCACGCCTTGCTACATCATCCCTCCATGATCATGTGGCTTAGTTGTATTCTGCATCCAACCTTACACTTAAATCCTCTGTCAGGAAAAAAAAAAGAAATTATTTCTGAATAACCCAATAAATATTCAAAGATTACCATTGTTTGTGTATCCATACCCATATGAAAAGGCACGCTACAAGGAAGTGCTAAAACTTTTAACTTTCGTTTCTTTTGTTTGAATCCCAGTAAAAAAGTTTTTGACAGGTAAATTTTTTACGATATTTTTTTACAAAAATATGAACATTTATAGCTTTTTGCGTCATAATTTTTTCACATATTTTTAAAAGTTTTTTTAAAATTTTAAAATTTAAAATACTCGTAATATATTTGAGAAGAATTTACTCATATTTAGGCATTTGTTTATAATAACGAGAATATTGCTTTATAACAAAGAAAAACGAGTTTTTCTTGTTTACTCATTTCTAACCGTAATGTAACCGAATATGTTCAAAACAGTAAATTTAAAATATAACATACATAAATGATGGTTTTTTTATTTTTAGTTAGTTTCGCCTGAATTAAAATATAAATATAAAATACACTCTGTCGCAAAAAAATATATGCACCCAGAAGAAATTGAGCTACATTCACGAAATTTGGTATGCATGTAGTGTATATGAAAATAAACAAATGATTAAAAATTCAGAACAAAATATCATTTTATTAAGCGGTTACAGCTTGCAAAAGGTTAAAAATCAGTAAGTAGTAAAGCCACCTCTGGCAGCTATACAAGCCGAAATTCGGCGTGGCATCGATTCAATTAGATCACTTATGACCCCCTGTGGAAGATCCTGCCATAGTCTTTGCATCTGCGCAGTTAATTCTCCTGTATCTCGGGATGGCTGCAGTTGCCTTCCCAGCGCTTCGCAGACATCCTCTATTGGCGAAAGATCTGGTGACCTGGCAGGCCATGGTAGGACGCCATATCCTTGAAGACATTGTTGGGAGAGTCGCGCAGTATGTGGACGAGCATTATCCTGTTGATAAATGGCACCTGGGCGACTTGATAGCATGGGTAGCACAATCGGCGTTAAAATATCGTCCACGTATCTGCGAGCTGTCAAAGTGCCTTGAAGGACCACTAAAGATGATCGTGTGTCCCAAGAAATTGCTCCCCACACTGTCACACCTTGTGAAATTGCTGTATGCCGCTCGACAATAAATGCCGGATCGGACCGCTGGCCGGTGCGCCTCCAGACACGTGTGCGGTGGTCATCAGCACTGAGACTGAATCGGGATTCATCACTGAAGATGACACGTCTCCAGTCTGTCACACTCCAAGTTGCCCGAGGTCGGCAAAATCAAGTCGACACTGCCTATGATGTGGGGTCAGTGGTAAGCGTCTTAGCGGACGTCGGCTGCTCAAGCCAACTTCGGTCAGTCGTCTCCTTATGGTTTCTCTTGATGGCACTGGATGTCTGGAAGGAGGTAAGTGGCGTTGAATCGATGCTAGCGACGTTGTTGGTGCCGAAGTGGCCACTCTTCTGATTGCACGATCCTCGCGATCATTTGTGTTCCTGGGACGTCCTGACCCTCCGCGACGGTACACTCTACCTTCTGTGATCCACTGTTGCCAACACCGAGCAACTACCATATCGCTCCGACCGAGGTGGCGGCCGATACGTCTATTCGACCAACCTGCTTCTCTGAGGCCTATTATACGGCCCCTATCAAAGTCCGTCAACTGCTCGTACTGGCGCCGGTTACGTCTTAGAGGCATCCTAAGTCTCAATATCGTCTATCAAAGTCATCAGATTCGTTTGGATAGCCGTACGGCGCTCGTACTCATGCTTTTAAACTCTCCCAGTTGCGCAACTAATATGCGCATAGCACACTTAGCCTTGTCTGATTGGCTTCGAAATTTTAATCATTTGCATATCTCTTACCAGACTACATTCTTGCCGAGTTTCGTGATTGTAGCTTGATTTCTTCTGGGTGCATATATTTTTTTGCGACAGAGTGTAGTTTTAAGAATAGTATCCCGGGGAACAATTGTAATACAAGATTTTTCTAAAAATATAGGTAGGACATTTCTACAGAGCTCGAACTAGAATTTTTGAAATACATAATTTATTAGTGGATTTATAAATAGTGTAATATATCTGAGAATAGAAATTTTGACAAAACACACAGGTTATTATTTCAGTTGATACTAACACTGAAAATAATGAAATATTTCAAAATTTCTAAATCGGGCTGTGTAATGAAATTCTAGTTTTATATAAACAAATATTATCATTATAGAAGTACCTTCCGTAAAAGAAAATATTTTTAAAATACTTCATTTTTTTTCAATATTTGAAAAAAATATTAATTTTTTATTATCATAATACTATTAAAACAATTGCATTTTTATATTCACGTGAGACTAAATTTTAAAAATAATTCATTAATACAAATTTTAAAGTTCCCCGAGTTCCAAACATATTTTATAAAGAAAAAAATCACCTTAACGAAATGTATTATGTTGCACTTTTCATATACTAATGTAAATATCAAACTGCCTAATTCTTTGTAGTCTCTATATAGAGCTAAATGTTATCATTATATACCACTGCAATATATCTCAGTTGTTATTATCACTAAATAAACTAAACTCTTATATTAATTTTACAATATTTATCTTTTTAAGAAATATTTTGATTTCAGAGAGAAATTTTGTAAAAATTAGATCGAATAATTTAATGTAATATTAGCTACTTTTATTTTTTTAAATATGTTCACCGCTATTACAAATTGCTACATTGTTTAGCTGAAGATGTCTCTTAGGTACAACGCAATTTTCCATTTATATTAATTTAGTACATTAACCAAAAATTGTTAAATATTTGTATTATATACTAACCAGGAAACAATACAAGAAAGAAAATACGATTAACGCTTACAATAAATCAATAAATGCTATAAAACTTTTATAAAGCATGTTACAAATCTTTCATTTAGAGAAAATATAAAATCATAAAACAAACATTAGAAAAGTTACTAAATAATTATTTGGCTTTTAACCAGAAAAAAAGCTCTGGTATATTTGACTAGCTAATCGCTTTCAATACATTTTTAATTTGAACAAATTTTTTTCACATTTGTTAACACTTTTACTTTTTCAGTTATTGATAATTAGCTGCTCAATCCTATAAAGTTTCTTATACTTTCAAAAAGTTATTTTGAAACCCATTTTTCAATTGAGTTTACAAAACAATTGAAAATCTAGTGTTTGAATTTCACTAAAACCATAAAATGTTTAAAAGTAAAATATTTGCTACTAAAGAGGCTGCTTTAGCCATTAACAAGTTGTACCTGTCCACTTCTAATGACAGCTTTTACTAATAAAAAACATAATTTTTTAAAATGGTTTTTTTTTAAAAAAATATTTTAAAATTAACGATTACAGTATTTTTAAAAAATAATAATAAGCAATTTCTATTAATGAATGTATTTTATCAATTTGTATGTAATCTCAAGAATTCAAAATTAGGATTGATAGATTCACATTCTTACAAATTTTATTATAACTATTGTGTTCATTTCGAGAATTATTTCTTTTCATTTGGCTTCCTGCTTGGCATATTTTCAGATTTAATAAGTTTTCTTCTAAAATTCTTTCTTAAGACAGGGTGCATGGGGAAAATATTTCCCAAGAACATTAAAGTGACCCTATGGCAAAAAAGTTAGGTATGTGTCATGAGAACAAGACAAATTAATTGTTTCATATACGTAAAATATTTTTTGATTGTTTAATTAAAATTTGAATTCTTTTTTTCAAAATACTATCGTAAAAATTTAACTATTTATCGAAATAATAATTTCAAGTCAGCATCAAACCACTTTTTCGAAACAATTTATTCAGCGAGCAGCCGACACATCCTCCGTGGAGAGGAAACGAACATCAAGTGACCCGACTGGATTTTGAAAATATTAATTCTTGTTGTTTTTTCTAATACCACCTGTCTGACGTAGACAGATCGAGGCCCACGAAATTTATCGTGGCAAGGGGCTAGAAGTACGCCTATCATTGCCCTTCAGCACTATACAGGTGACAGTACGATTTAGCTCGGCAAAATTCCCCGAAAGGACGATAGATAGCGACCCCACCTATCTCCACCTCCACAATTTCTGCATTGAACTGAAGGGGAGCGAAATATTCTCCAGTCCCTGCACTCATGACTCATCCCACAAGACTTCTGACCCACTGATTTAACGAGCACGTACTCCGTCTGTACTCGGAGGGTATTTGGTGGCATCAGACATCGAACCCAGGCCTTCCGGTCTGGAGTCCGATGCTCTAACCACTATGCCACCCACGGCCTAATTATTCAGTACTTATTTCAAGAACTGCTAAACACTTTTTCGTTTGTGTTTTCATTTCGAAAGTAAACCACATGAAGACCAACAAATTTAATGATCTGGGCTGAGATTAGAATTGTTATATTTATAATATATTTTCTGAAAAGTAATTACGAGTTTAATTTAAGACTCGAATATGTTACGGAAAATAGAAGTTAAATTCTAAATAGGAAAATTTGTTTTAAATCTAATTATATATATATATATATATATATATATATATATATATATATATATATATATATATATATATATACGACAAGTTTCAAGTCAGAACCAATCTTAATTTTAAAAACGGCATTTACTCAGCGAGCTATGTACATGCTTCGTCACTGGTAGATAAAGGACGCCAAAGTGAAATCTAAGTGTTTTTTACTACTTCAGCCCGTATTTGAAGTACCTTCTTAATTATGGGCTACACTTGAAAGTTAATGCTGGCATATGGACTATAAAATATAATGATCTGGGATCAGAAGGGTTTTGAGGTTGGATCACATGTTTCAGAGAAATAATTGTGTGATTAATTCAATATTTGAAGAGATGTAATGGAAAACAAATTTTAAGTGTTATACAGGGAATTTAAAACTAAATCTAATTTAATTATCCTTACATGTATACGTAATCGGATAAAAATAGTCAAGGATATGACGTACAAATCCTTACAAATAAATAATTAAAAATTCCGATGGCCAAACATCTACAAAATAATACGTTTGTCTGCCAGTACAATTTTAACAGTCACTTTTCAATCATTTTACCTTGAATTATTACTGTAAGCAAGTAGTCTTCAATCTTTTTCAACTCACGGAACCCTTAGAACAATAAGATGTTTTCGGAAGGTTTTAACACACTTAGAAACATACATATTATAATAATATTTAAAATACATAAAATCTTTGGTACATGTATTATACATGTATTATATTTGAAACCTCGGATAATTGCTTGGATTTTATGGTCCGAACTATCAAAGCCTAGGTCTGTGGAAACTGTTGAAATTATCTATAATCATATTTCCTTCCTATTCTGCATTTAATAGTTTTATATATATATATATATATATATATATATATATATATTGTAGCTGAGTGAAACTTCTGTGTATTTTACACCAACTTTCTACCTTAAAATTTATGAACTGTTCTAACCTAGGTTTAGAGTTTAAAGTTAAATATGGTATTATGTAGGTATAGGTTGTTCTTTCTCATTCATTATGGTTGTTTTTCCTCACAAAAGAGAAAAAAAGCCTTTCCCGTTAAAAAGCTATTTAATTTAGCAAAACATTGTACCAATGAGTATAAAATTATTCCGTGGCATCTGGGAAGAAACAAAATAGAGTATTCATAATCTACTAGGATTATTATATATATAAAGTACAGTAGAAGAAAAAAACATTTAAATATTATTTTGTGATAAAAGTTGAAAACGCATTACAAAGTACATTTATTTTGAATAAATAAACTATTTATTTTCTTTGTGACGGAGAATAGACTTCAGATACTTGTGGTTATGCACACTTTAATGATAACGTTAATTCCTTTTGTATAGACTTTTAATTTTTTTCTTTTTTTCTTTGTGACTCGTTTATAGTGACTCCCTAGGGTGTTTAAAGTCCACTGCTGTGATCCATCTTTTAAAATCATCTGCTGCTTATGCCTCAGCTGCTGACACACAAAACAACGTCACTGCAGAATTGTTTTTAATGATCAAAATTAATAAAATTCACAGGGAATTAAGCTTGGTAAAAAGCATAGACAACATATAGAAGCAGTTTTGTATACGTTTTAAAGAGAAACTATGAAAGTTTGATGCAGCTGTGTACGTGCATTATCGTGCAGAAGATGTTATGGCTCACTTTGCCTCCTCTGAGACCGTTTTCAACAAATACGATATTCCAAATGGTGTAAAATATTTACCTAATGATCTTTGTTCTGAATAAAAGAGTACATTCTTAATTAATAATTCTCCCCCAAAAATAAATAAAACATAAGAAAAATACCCACCATTTTGGTATTTTAAGTACCTTGACTTTTTCCTTAAAACGTTTATAGCACTTGCACACCTTCTATTTAGACACTACGGAATCATCGTAACACTTCATTGGCCACTTCTTAAAAGGTACTGTTTTTGATTTACCCAAACACTGGCGAATTTCAACATTACAGCGTCGTTCATGTAAAGCCGTTTTTCTTATGTCACATAAATGACTATCAGAACAAAATGCTTGTGAATGAAGTTCAATCATATGACAAGAACAAAACCACCTTATACATGGATGATATAGTTGATAAAATAAATTTCAAATGATGTTATTTTTACCACATGCTTTGGTTTTCGTGGGTGATCGTAGTCTGTGAAGATTTGGAGTCTAACAGGTGCATGTATACCTTAGTTACTATGGGTGTTCTTTGTAAATTTTTGTACGAAAACTTTAAAAAATTTATAAAAAATAATTTTCAATTTTTATGGTACTTCATCTCAGGGGTGTTGAATTTCTCTAAAGGTCTGAAAATATAAACAATACTCATATATATGTAACTCTTTGAAATTAAAATTAAATAATTCGAATCTTTTACACACTATTTATAAATGAATGGGGCTTCAGAAAAGTATTAAATGTTTAAAATGTAATCATAATTTTAAAAATTATAAGCATATGAAAATAAGAATTAATATTAATTATAGAAATGTTTAAGTTTTAAGTTTCCCATGCTATTTTCTAAAATGTAAGCTTTAGTTACTACCTATAAGTTTATTTATAAAGTTAAATGTTATCTATATTACACTGTAGTATTTTTATATAAGTAGAAAAATAAATTATATTTTTTAAAAAATATTAAAAAAATTAAATTTTTCAGTTGTTTTTAAAAAAATTCAATATTTTCAAATATTTTGAGATACAAAATATATATTATTCTTAAATTTAAGGTATCCGACTAGGTTCGGAGATAATTTTTTTCAAAAATTGATTTTCTGAATAACTTTATTGTTTTAAAGGACATAAATAGGCTTAAAAACTCATAACTATTAAACACCTAACATGTATCGCCTTTTTTTGAAAAGAAAAATAATTTTAGGAAAATCTGCAAAATTTTTGTAAGTTTAGAAAAACGTGATAAATAAAAATAAATTGCACATTATGCAATTTTAACGTCATTGATATACTTCTTGATCCCTCTGAAGTGCCACAAACCGCACGATAAAAATAGTTTAAGAAATAAATATTTTGTTAGCATTTTAAATTTAAAGGTCATGATTTTTAGTCAAATTACTGCATGTTCTAAGCTAAAAATGGCTGTAAAATATGATTAATTGTAGCTGTCTTAAAACCCGCCTTTTGCTACACTCTGAGGAGTCCATATCATGTATGTAATAAATTTCATTGCATTTGATTGGATTATTTAGAAGATATCCCGTTTTTCGTGCACAAATTATAATGAAAAGTTCATTCTTCAAAAAATGAATTAAAAATATTTTTAATAGTTGTATATATATATATAGACAAAGTAAATGCTATAAAAAGAACTTAAAAAACTCTCTAGCTTTATGTATTAGTCCTTCTTCCTCAATAACTAATTTTTTTCCCTAATGATCCAAGCAAAAAACCAAACATCAAACACCTAAAAACACTTTATCAACCTAGTCGAATAACTTAACAGGCTTTAAGAAGTAGGATACATTTTGTAATTCTATAAAGTTTATACATCAGATGCTATTTTAAAAAATGTCGGGCGGAACGCAAACATTTCTTAATTTTTATTTCAAAATATCCCTTATTTTCATATGCTTATAATTTTTTTTTAATTACGATTATATTTCAAGCATTTTGCACTTGCTTGAAGCAATAATCCTTTGTAAATAATGTATAAAAGATTCGAATTATTTTATTTAAATTTAGCAGAATTATACGCGTTTGAGAAATATTTATATTTTCACCCCACAAGACAAAATTAACACGCTTTTAAAAAATTCTATTCGTATGTATTACTTAAAATATATATAAATATAAATGAAGTGAATTAAGGCTAAAGACAAATAAAAACCAAAATATTCCTTAACACAATAAAAACTTCAGATGGTTTAAGTTTTGAAGAATATTTCTTGTTGATTTAAATAATTCTTGATAATATAATTTATCTTTTTAAGAATAGTACTTAAATTATAATTTTTGTAAGTTCGGCATTCCATCTAAGCCATGATTATTACACAAAATATCATGCTTATCTACATTTGAAAAATATTAAAAATTCATAAGAGAAATTTCTCAAAAAATGTTGATAATTATTTGAATATACAACTATTGATTTATTTCAGATATTAAGGCTCTTTGTAATACACTTTTCCTTTCAAACCACAGCTCAAATTCTCATTAAGTCGCATTAATGGACTCAAACAATTAAAAAAACTTTCTCTATTATTAGAAAATATATTGATTAATTCAGGGAAACGAGAAAATTTTGCTTTCCCAAAAGATCAAAAATATTCTTTTTGTAGAAATAAAAATAAATTTTCTATTTTCATATCTACTTAATTATCAGTTTCTAGTTAAATCCATTTTAGAATCCCGAAATATCAATGTTTCTTAACGGATTTTTAATAACAGATAATTAGTTTGCTGTCCAGGCAACGAGAGTATTAAATTATTCGTACATAGTATTCTTTTTTTTCTTTGTGGAATAATCGGAATCTCTATGCTTTGTTCATTTATTTGTATATAACAAACCTTTTAATTTCTTTTCGAAACAAATGTTTCTTACTGAAGATTTCGTTGAGTTTTTAACTATCTTCCATATCAATGCAAGATTGTAAGAAGCCTCCCCGCCATAATACTTTCTAAAAGATTTTTTTTTTCAAAAAAAAGTGAAATCTTATTTAAATATAAAAAAACCACATCATAAGAGACCACAGCTAATAGAGAAATATTCTCAATATACCCACACAAAAAGAACCGAAATAATAGAACTTTTGTCAAAGGTGCCAAAAAACATGCGCTATAAATATATTCTTTTGGAAAAATAGCTTATTTTAACTAAAAGTATGTACGCATTACTAGAAAAATATTATTTGACCTCTAAATAAGAATTCTTTATCTGTATCGCTAATTGTTATAAAAGTGAAACTAAACTGTCTGCCAAAATAATCTTTATACGCCATGTAATAGTTCAAACATTTTAAATAGGCTGATCTATACAAAATGTATATTTCACAGTACCATCTTAAAGGAGCATCTCCCTAAGAAAATAATATCTCTTCTGTAAACATGATTCCTAAACGCAAATGAATATATCTCTAACAAAATATCAAGTCCTTTGTAAGTATGCATTGTCATTTCCCAAAGGAATACCTCTTTTGTTAAATGTCCTCTCATCACTCACAAGGGAATATTTCCCTCGCTATGTTAATATATTCCGCAGCTTATTTTATTAAAATATTGTATACCATATGCTACTTTATTTAATTTCTGATAAATTCTTCACTATACATTTGAGGAATATAATGTATCTTATATGACTTTCCTACTTTATCTTTACCACACAATATAACAGCTGCCTCTTTTGGTGGTGATCTGTACAAAAGCCCGTTTGGCACAATAAGCAACCAAACTTAATTTCATTTCTTATTTTAATTTATTTAGTAGTGCATTCACTAATTAAGGACTGTCAAACAAGGCTGCATAAAAATCAATAAACAATTCTTCGTTTAAAAAAACAAATGTCTAAAAAAAATTTAGTTTTCTTATAATTCCAATCAGTTCTGACACTTTCAATCACTGTGTACGACTTAAGCAAATTTTGCATTTTACGTACAGCTTTTGTTGTTAACCAATTAAAAATTGAAAATATTCTAAAAAGTAATATTGTTGATAAAAGAGACTCTTTTGATTTTGATGTTATAAGAATGCCATATTGGAATATAGTTAGTTCCCTTCACATTTCAATTTTTAGAAATATTATTCTAAATTATATAAAAGAAAATAAATATTTAGTATCTGAAGAAGTTTTAAAAATTGATAATTATAAAACGTTCTTTCAAAGTTGACTAGACTGTAATTATCCAGCTAATTTTTTTATATATAAATATATGTCTTCAAAATTATAGCTATTTAATTATTATTATTTAATAAATTCAGTTCCATTTAGTTTATAGTATATTATTCTTAATTTTCTTATAATAAGTTTAGTTACTAAAAATATATAGAGAGAGGCGCCATTATTTTTAGTTATGCTGTTTATTTGTGGTTGGCGTTAGTATGCTATTGCAATCAGAATACATCGGGTAAGATTTTAGGTTTTTCGCACTTTTCATTATTATTACTTATGGTCATAATCATTATTAACCTCTATTGCAAATATTTTTGTTTATAAATATTTATATTTATCTATTTCGTACGGACTCCTATAGTTATTTAATTTTCCAATTCTATTCTATTGATGTTATATTCACCCACGTGGGATTTAGGGCATTTGCCTTGGTTTATTTCCTATGCTATTATGTCGAAAGTTTACGCTGAAGGGGAAGGTTGAGATCTCGCAAAACACTGTTTAACCCTGCTTCACTGTCCTAAGCCAGTGACTGCTCGGGAAACCATAATAGTATCTTCCACTCTAGTTAAATTTCTCGTTTTTGGTTTGTAATGGTTCCTTGTTCTTGGTTCTTTCGGTTTGTTCTTAAGATGTTTTAGGATTTATTAGTCTTCTTTTTAATTTGTTTACTGCTATATATATATATACTAAATTAAGTTTTTGAAATCAGTTTTGTAAAATTTAAAATGATTAAAATCCTTCTATATTTTTTTCAAAAAAATATAGAGAGTTCGATAATGTCATGCTTTAAAGGGTAATATACGAGGTATATCCAGAAACTAAGTTCCGTTTGGTAATAAAAATAAATTGTATACAGATACAGAAAAAACATTTATTGGACAAAAATGTAAAACTCTTAAACTACCTTTCCACATAACTGCCGAAATTTTGCTGGCATGTGTCATATCGTGGCACAAGTTTTTCTATGCCTTCTTCATAGAATGTTGCCGCCTGTGTCTTCAACCAGTTGGAACCATTTTCTTTCAGCTCTTTGTCATTGTTGAAGTGTTTACCGGCAAGGAAAGACTTGAGATGTAAGAAAAGATGAAAATCGCTAGGAGTGAGGTCAGGGCTGTACGAAGGATGACCAATCACGTCCCAGCCAAATCCTCGTAGGAGGGTTTGTCCGTAAATTCACAAATTTGCCGATAAATTTCGATTGGTTTCATTTTCTTAGCATTCAGAAAACGAATTACACTGGTTTCACTTTCTTAGCATTCAGAAAACGAATTACACGTCTGATTTCGCACGCAGCGGGATTTTCAATCAACACCGACATTGTAAACAAGCACAACAAAGCGTACGTGGCTGACAGTGATCTAAAAATGACGCATGCTTCTTCTCCTTGATACTGAGCGTCTGTCGGGCATGCGCGGAACTGCGATCGCTGCGCTGGAGCGGATATAAATAGAAACGGAACTTAGTTTCTGGATATGCCTCGTATTCTTTTAATTACTGATTAAATGAATGAGTAACTACTTAAATAGTGGTCGACTTTTGAATTTCCATGCTTATTATTGTTTTATAATTTTTTTCTATGAGTGTTCAAAAAATTTTATTTTCAAGTATTTTAATAAAAAATATATGTGGGAGACAACAAGGGGTCCAAGACGTGTTTGTCTTACTTCACATTTATTTTAAAACTTTAACAAAAATTAATTAAAAAGGTAGATATTTTTACAGATAAGTTTGACGATGATATTCAGAAGGTAACGCCTGCTCGCGCACCTCTCGCGTTCTCTCTTCTCTCTAATTCTGCTCTAATGTCCCAGAGTTTTAGTTTTGATTTGCTGCGCCTGCGCGCGAAGACTGCTTGGCTTTGGCTGCCACAAACGGCCAGCCTGACTGTACGCTGTCCGCAGCGGTACTTCCATGGAGACCAGAGGAGAATCTGAAACATACAAAAAAAAAGACGGAACAGACAAGGACTATACGACAAATATACAAAGATTTAACATATCATAGTTTTGTTGAACTAGACAGTTTCTCCATCATGTGAAGGCACCTCTTCGACATCCGGAAGGTTCCACAGGAAAACATTGTGTTTCACAGGCATAAGAACGTCTTTTTTAACAAGTTGATCTTTGGTTGAACGCATCGATATTTTCCTCTGTAGAGTTCTGGACGTCTGTTCAAAACGATTTCTCTTTTTCCTTCGCTTCCACTGCCAAGGCTCAAAGATCCTTCGGAGCAACACAAACCATCTATAATTACGTTCCATAGGTGAAGGGGTAGGTGAGCGGGAGATGAATTCCACGGAACTCGTTTTCATGGCACAATTGGCTTTCTTACACAATACTATATCAGAACATTTTTCTCTTACAATACTCAATTTTAACTTAGTACTCTTAATTTTATTACATTTATAATCCTTAATTAGAGAACTCGAATCATTTCTAGTATTAAAGTTTTTAACATATGGCAAATCATAACTAGAGTTTTCTATCACATTTGAAACAGAAACATTTGGAAAAGAAACACCATAATCTGCACTCAAAGAGAGGATTCACTTTCACTTAAGGTATCCGACTACGTTCGGAGACTTTTTTTTTAAGTTTTCAAAAAATCCCTAATATTTTTACATTATCAGTTTCACTTTTATACACAATAATAAAAAGTACAGTTAGAAATAATATGTGTACATAAAAATTTGCAAAAATTAAAATTTTTAAAGAAATTTTAATCAAATTTTGGAATTTTTTCAAACACTCTATTTTTTAAAATATTTTATATTTTCCATAAAATATTGCTGCAATACATTTTTAAAACACATTTCTAGAGAATGACCTACAAGTGTTAAATTACTTCTTTTGGATCAAAAGTTATGGCCAGTCGAGCTTGCGAACTAGGAAATTCAATCAAATTATCGTAACTTTCAGAAAGAAATACAACAATAAAATAACTAAAAATTGTTCAATTTCTTAGCTTGTAGGTCATTCTCTAGATAATACCAATAATAATATTTGTGTAAAATTTCATACAAGTATCTCTAATAGTTTTAGATATCATGTTTGAAATATCATGAAATTTACAAAAAAATGGTTTTGAGAAAAATGCATTTAAACTTTATAAAATCAATTTCAAAACAAAATATGACAAGTATACTACTAAAACTCTCCTGATTTATAAGTAACACTGCCACTCTTTGGAAGTTTGTTAAATTTTTTTCTTTCTTTGGGCCTCCTTTTTTTTTTCTGGTTGATTTTATAAAAGGCAAAAAATGTTGTTTCGAGTCACCGACTCGAAAGATGTCAACAAATCTCTCATTACGCAGTATATAATTCCCTGCATTTATGCCAAATGCTTTCAAAATACCTAACACATCAATGAAAGCTTTTTTAAAAATAATGACGGTAATATATGGGTACCCAAAGAAAATGGTTTTAGCTCGATAAAAGTTTCTTTTAAAATGATTTGCCACAAACAGGCTTTAAATGATACATTTTTATTTGTGTCTTACCGTGGAGGCAATTTTATAATAACTGCTTATCACTCTGCTTTGTGTACACAGGTTTAACAATATTTTAAAGTTTCACAGAAATACATACAATTTTTCTGTTTATTGTTTTCTGGTGTCATTTCCTCGTTGATAGTCACACCAGTTCTCAGCTCAAATCGGGCACGGCCCATATATGGAGTTTCTCCCTGTTGGAGCAACAGTGAAAAAAATACTGCTATTGTAGCACTTAGCATAGCTTTGGCGTGAATGGTGTTAGTGCTAAAAACAGTGTAGAATTTTATTAAACATAACATTGATAAGTTTTTCCTTCTCACCGAGGTTTTTCTCGCCTTTTTTAAAATTTTCTTTTCCGACTACTCAATCTTTCTTAGAAGTATCTTATGCACTCATATGATGACATTGTTGACACCATACACATCTTTAACAGAAAGGTATACTTGGAATCACCATCACAAAAGAAATACATATTTTTAAGATTTCGTAGTGCAAAAACATACAAAGATTTTGTACGCACTATGTTTGAAGTAAATCCCAGATGATTGCAGGAACACGCATGTATGACTGGACTTATAGAATTCTAAAAACTTTGATAACATTTCTAAATCTAGAATTTCCCAGTGTCAATGTATAAAGTTTCTATAGAAATCACATTTAGCGATGAATGTCCATGTGTCTCTGCCGTCAACGGATATTCCACATTCTTCAACTGACATTTTGAAACATTTTATAATGCTTTTCGCTTAAAAAGCAGTGTCGTTCATGGCATCTTTAGCCGTTGGTGTAGCAGCACAGACAAGACTTTCTTTCACAATGTCTAAATGCTCCTTTTGTCATACAAGGCCAGTTCAGCTTAGCACATAGCTTTTCACAGGTAAATATCATCTTTCAATCACTCACCTTCTAAAAATAGGTTGCAAATTAATAACACTTTGCTTTTTTAGCTTTTCAGTAGCTGAAAAAAGGACGATAAAACTTTAATCGGAGCATTTTTCAAGTCACATTAGAAGTCAGTCCAAACATGTAATCTTCATGCAGGTACAGATTGTTCTCAAAACAATTGAGAAACACAAACTTGAAAACACACTTCCCAATTTAAATAAAATATTCTATTACCTCTTAATGTTCCACTAAAACATTCTTTGTTCTGTAAAAATACCTTTACTTATCCCAGTTTTCGTTCATCACAAATTTGAGCACTTCAAGTCAAGAACATTACAAGTCAACACTTCCACTGTTTTTGTAAATGTCTCACCAGCATAGTTGCGTTTTCAAGAGGTTAATTTGATTCAATTTTGATAATATCAAAAGCAGAATGTTCAGAAACAATTAACAATTAAAAATTGTGCAATTAAAGCAAAAAAAAATCAGGGTTTTGAAGAAATTTGCGAGCAACATTCGAAAGATTCAAATCAAAACAAAAACATATGAGGTCAGAAGAAACAGATGTTGCCAATCGCAAAAGTCCAATTAAAAGATTGAAATTGTTGCCTATCAATAAAATAGTTTAAAAAAATGCCAGAAATTGTTTTTAAAATTATAATGGGTTGAAATTGCAAAAATTATGGGTAAAAAGTATGTGAAGCAGTCAACTTCCGGTTTCGATTTCACCTCTTCCGGTTTCAATTTCACCGCTGTAATAATATTTTAAACACCTGTAACTTTTTTCTAATTATCGCACAGACAAAACAAAGGCAGATTTAGAAAGATAATTGTTTGAATTTTAAAAATATCAAATAAAAAAAAATGTGATTTTTGACCGAAAATGACGTTTTCAACGTAGTCGGATACCTTAATAAAACATCGCTCTTTGCATGGCCTAGTTTCTCTATTTCAGAATATACACTGGGATGTATAATAAATTCTTCGGTCAAGGTCGGTGATATCGCCGTTCGCACACTTAGACCAGGAGAGTGTTGATCAAGAGAAATATTTATGGGTTTAACTTCTACCATTCGCTTTTCGCCAAAACATGAACTTAATGTTATGATTTCTTCGGAAGGTGTTTGCACTTTAATTAGTGAGGAATTTAAAACTGGGATCTGGCAACCTGAATCGATCAAGGCTGTTACGGGTTGATTTTCCACAAAAATGTTTACGTATTGAAGATTTTCGAATTCATCGCTATTTTGTTTTTCGCTCTCGACTTTCAAAGTATTCACACGTTTATTTTATTATGGATGTGGCTGTTAGATTCTTTAGGTTTAAAACGCTTCTCACAGTCTCTTGCGCAATGAGATGAATCACCGCATATAAAGCAATTTTTATTTTCTCTTTCAAGATTTTGGGGATAGTTCTCTTTAATCTTTGGTTTAAAGTTTTGTGATCTATTTTTAAAGGGGTCTTGGGTATATCCATAAGTAATAGGAATTTCTTTATGTGATCCGCTTCTAGATGAAATATTAATATCACACTCTTTAGCTAAATCAATAGTCCTAAACCAATCTTCTGCTTCTCGAATGCCAATATGAGTTGCAGTTTCCTTATTTAAAGTTTCAAATAATTTATCAGAAATTATACGATCACATAGAGATTCAAAGGAATTAACTTTTCTTAACGAACAATAATATTGGAAGTTTGCCGTCAATCTTGCAGCAAATTGGATGTATGTCTCGCCTGATGATTTTACAGCATTTTTAAATGAGTTTAAACACTCGCGAGGGTTAATTGGAATTCTCTGAGTACTATAGATTTTAGTTTTCATAGTCATTTAATTCCTCTTCTTTAATATACAGTAAGACGTTATGAGCTCTTTCGCCCAGAAGATTTATTAAAAATTTCAGATTTATATTCGTCATTTATTTTCTTGGTTAAAAATGCGCGTTCTAATGATTGGAAGAACAGATTAAAGTTTTCAGATCTGGTGGGAACAGGAAGAGATAAAGTTTTAATACTTGTTATCATCTTTTCTATGTTAGTTTCGAACTGTTTATCTTCGACTTTAGCTGCAGGATTTAAACTTAATGCTTTATTTTTAGCCGTTTGAAGTTCGATTTCTTTTTCTAATTTTGCTAACTGAAGTTCCGCGAGCTCAATTTTCTGTTTTTCTAAAGTTACTTCTCTTTCGTTTCGCGATACTCTCTCATCTATACAGTTTTGAATTAAAGTTTTAACGAAATCTGGATTACTTTCAAATGTACTACTGTTCTCAATTTTAATCTTTAGTTTAACTATAGTGTCAGTACTCTCCACAGTACCGTCTAGATTCTCAACAACTCTTATGAGATCCCTCTTTAAGAGCGTTTTTATACATTTTAGAAAAATATGGAAAGATCCTACCTTTTATTTCTTCTGGCTCCCTTGTTGCTCGCACGTACGATGTATCCAATGAAGAAAATTTCCATTCCACTGATTTCACCTCTTCGCAGGTAATATAGTTGAAATTGTTCGAATTGACACCTCTTCGCAGGTGTTTGTGAGTGGATCCAACCTCTACACAGGCGGAATATTTGTCGATGGTTCGTTGAAAAATACACCTCTACACAGGTTATTTTGTTATTTGTTCCGACCTCTACACAGGCGGAATGAAGTTGAAAAATTCAACCTCTACACAGGTTGAACGAAGTTTCCGAAAAATGGCGGCACGTCTCCTCCACGGACGGCTTTTTTTTCACGTTCCAAATTTTGATCAAAATCGAAATTTTTTTCAATCCCGGCCTCTACACAGGCGGAATTTTCATGCTGAGTTCAAACCTCTACACAGGTTGAATATTTATGCTGAGTTCAAACCTCTACACAGGTTGAACGAAGTTTTCGAAAAATGGCGGAGCGTCTCCTCACGGACGCTTTTGTTCATTGTCCAGACTTTGGTTCAAAATCGAAATTTTATCGATCGCGGCCGAGCCCCCATAATTTGTGGGAGACAACAAGGGGTCCAAGACGTGTTTGTCTTACTACACATTTATTTTAAAACTTTAACAAAAATTAATTAAAAAGGTAGATATTTTTACAGATAAGTTTGACGATGATATTCAGAAGGTAACGTCTGCTCGCGCACCTCTCGCGTTCTCTCTTCTCTCTAATTCTGCTCTAATGTCCCAGAGTTTTAGTTTTGATTTGCTGCGCCTGCGCGCGAAGACTGCTTGGCTTTGGCTGCCACATATATTAATCACTTAATTGCCCCCCTCCGTGTATATATCCTTCTCGTTCAACCGGTGCACATGTGCTGGACGTATATATGCGTTCTACCGAAATACGATTTATTTTCGTTGCGCTGTTTTCAGCTAAATTATTCCGAAGGCTTTGAAATATTAGAAAATGACACTCACAGTGTGTGCCCATGATTTACTTTTTTCAGATAAGAATTTGCTCATATGTGACTTTGATTTTCTCCTCAATACACCGCATACACGCGTCTACGTGAAAAAACAGTGGAACTGGGCAGCGAATCGTAAAACCTTTAATTTGCAGTTAAAATAATAATTTACATATTGCATTTTATAAAACGAAAATATTTTATAAATAAATGAAAAAGAAAAAAACTGATTTTTACTTTCAAAATTATATTAACTGACATTACAGAAAGCTGTAGATGAGAAATAAAATATGAAATATGTTATAGATTATTTTATTAATATATGCACCAAAGAAATATGAAGTTATGACATCATCTCACCCAGAGACAAAACTACGTCACACACGTAGCTGATGCTGGATTATATCAATTGTCGATGTACACACATAGACAGTTTGGCGACTCAAGGGGAAAACAGCTCATTTATAAGATTTTGATAAAGGGCAAACATCAAGACTCAGCACTTGGGAATATCAAAAAAGGTGCACGGATGATCAAACGACAAGTCATGATAAGTGATATGTCCGCCATTTCACATTAAATTTAAGGGAAATTGGGAAGGGTGATGCATTGCTCGTCATGACCGAAGGGTTATAATGATTGACATCGCCACCATTTAAAACAGCGGTGAACCAAAAGGTGTATCTCTACACACAATGTGCAGCTTATGGTGTTATGTACGGATCTAAGCAGGAAGCTTCTGAATTACTTCCCATCATTGAATGTACTCCATGATACTTTCAGTGGATTAAGAAACATCTACATTGGACCATAGCAAAATGAAAAAAAGTCGTTTGGCCCGTTGAATCTCATTTTTAGAACAATCTCATTGACGGGCTAGTGTGAATAAGCCGTTTTAAAACTGAACAGTGTCATCTAAATAAAAATTTGGCAGAGTACCGGGTAATGATAGTTGTGTAATGTTATTGGTGATGGGTCGCACGTATTACAACTCATTTTATTTCATATGCACGCCTTCATGGCAACAATGTTCGCAGTGGATGATGTGGTTTATCGACAGAATAATGAGCCATGCAGACATGAATCTAATTGAACATTCGTGATCCTACATGGAAAACCTAACCTGTACAAACTCGTTCACACAGGAAAATGTGTGGGATTAGCAGTACCGTTTGGTATAGAGAAATCGAACTACTTATAAGCACCTTGTCTAGTCAAAGACTTATAGAACTTCTTAATACACTGGTTTAGAATTACTTTATATACACACAAATGTATTTTTAAAAATTCTTCATATATTTGATTCCACTTGATATTGAAATACTAACTTAACTGTTTCCACTATGTTAAAATTGAATTTAAACATTTTCAAAAAATCTAGGTATGCTTAGTTTCTGATGATTAAAAGGTTGAAACTAGTTGTTGGCCATATTTCAGGGTAAATTCATTAAAAAAAGCATACATGGATACATGGTGTAGATGGGCATCGGCCCCGAGATTACAACCCTGACCAACTCACGGGCACTGAAGACTACATTAAATAATATCTATATATTACAGGTTAATGTTGAAAAAATTTCAATTTTTTTAAATAGTTATTTTCAGCAAATTTTTGTATGAAGGAAATCAAAAAATTCCGCTTGAATTTTATAGTTAAATTATCGAAATTGCGCTTTCGGATACATTTATGATAAATTAAGTAGTTCTAATTTCCTCCTTTTGTAGATTGCTGTCATCGATTGAACGTTACGATGCCTTGCATAACTCATGGGAAGAATTTCCAGCAAGTTTACCAGTACCTAGAATGGCTATGGGCGTGACGGCAGGAGAAAATCACATATGGGTGGCTGGGGGCATCATAAGAACCAAAAGATTATGTATCGTTGTGGATTCTGTATGGTGTTATGACCATGACTACAAATGGTATGTTAAATATATTTTTTACACTTAAAGAAAAACCAGTAATGTGAAGTTTTCCAATTTCTAGAAATCGATTTGTATTAGAGGACACAAATGCGATATGTATTTTAAAATTGCATGTAATTGTCGTACATTATCAGTGTATCGTAATGAAATATTCAAAAGGATATTTGGGGGAAGGTAGCGAAAAGTTCTGCTTTTTTAAACCGAAATGAATTAAAAATATAAAATTAAGACAATGTAGTAAAGCTATATGATAATAACTACCCTGACGTAGATGGTATCTGAGCAGGTGTTTTTACTTTTTTCTTTCGCTCTCCAACGCAACCCTCGCCACAGGCCATAAGCAAAATAAAACCTCAGTTTAACAACTTAAGTTCCACCAGCGTATATATCCGTCTTGCTTAACCGGTGCTTTAAGTGCCGTGAACGTATAGATCCCTCCTTCCAAAGTATGGTTATTTTTTGCGCTGCTTCAATAAAACTAATATGATAGATTTGGAATGCAATTAAATGGCTTTGATAATTTTTGCGACGGATTTACTAATTTCATAGAAAAATTTGCTTAGTTGTGATTGTTCTTCTTCCTTCCATTACACCACACATCTGAACCTTTGTAAACAACGATGGTACTGAGGAGCGAATTGTTACCTTTAATCGACATTGAAGGATTTAAGCATGTTGACCTTCCTGGGGCTCTAGAATACTTAAATCAGCATAACTCTACACATGTTCAGAATTTCTCCAACAGCGACTTTTTTTTTTAGTTAAATCCTGAAATGGTAGCCATTAAATATTGAAACTGTACTTCGTCTTTCCTTTTAGAGAAACCAATTGCAATAATCTTACAATACATAATTATCTTATATGTAGTACAAATGGTGTTGCAGACTAATGGCCATGGACTCTTGGATGGCATGTCATGAGTATAAGCAGTAGTGCAACTGATGAGCTCTCAGGTGTCATCCACGTCACTTGACCGGGGTTCAAAATTACGTGGTCCATCGCCAAAAGCCCTCGTGTAGCTAAACAGTGCGACGTTAATAATCAATCACATCACATCGCCAATGATGAGCTTCTGTTTAAAGTAACTTAAAGTCAAAAGTTTTCATGGTGCGGAAATTATGAAAGTGCTGTGCTTGCTCAGGTGTCGTTTCGTCACTTGACCATGGCTCAAAATCATGAGGTTCTTTTGAAATATAATTCAAGTCACTGTGTAATGTGACCCTCACAAACCCTCACTCACTACAAGTAGTAAATATAATGTACATATTACAATTACAAATGTTTTTAAATTCGTACCTTTGGTTAGCTATTGGCTTACAAACATTGCATGCAAGACCATCGTAAGAGCTGTGAGAGGCTTACACTTATTTCTTGCGCATCTAGATATGTGGGAGGACGGGAATAAAGACTCGCCTTGATCCAATCAATATTTTATTCATCACAACAAACGACACACACATTCAATTAATAACAGTAATTTGGTATCTCGGTGCTAAAAGAGAATGTGGAACAACGTCGATAATACACGAAGGATTAGGAGACTATCAAACTCGATTCTTACTTTATATATGATCTAATCTGTCATCTGATTTAATGTAATATCAATTTAATTTCAGTGAACAATCGTCACTTTAAAGCTTTCTCCTTATAAATGTTCACAATAATTCAAATGTGATACCTGTCAGTAACAATATCACCTTATTTCGGTTTTATCTCCTCTCCTACTCTTTATTCTAGATAGAAAACTTGGACTACATATAGTAACATAGTTTACATATCACGATTTTCTTCTTCCGAAGGGTTGGTTGTGAATAACGCGAATTGATACCCTAAAAGATATCCCAAGAGGGTTAGTGGAAGGATCACGCGTAGATCGAATATATCCGTCACAGGGCAATTATGGACGAACTTCATAACTTTGTACCACGGTCGAGAGTGACTTCTTGACCACGACACCGTGTGCACAATGACCCTTGATAGAGTTAACGCGCCTCAACTCATGGGACGTTTTTAGTGGCCTGATTCGGACCAACGAAGCACAATTACTTCCTTCCGCATCTTCAATAGCAACTACAGTGTCGCAGCCTAAGCAACTAACTCATGTGTCTGATGCCGTGCTTTCCGCAACCAATAATAGGTTCACCCCTATTGAACCATCTTCTACAATAATATCCGCTTCCCCATCCACCTCCCATGTTCAAATCTCAAAGAATGTACAACATAATTCAAAAAATAGAAGAAAACGCACAAAAGTACAGAAACCAGAAATCGAAATAAAAAAGGCACCACATTAACCCAAAAAATCTGCAAGTATAGAATATACAACCAATGACAAAGACTTGATTATGTATGATGTGGAGGGGGAGGAACTTGAGCAAGATCCTACGGATAAATTCACCATTACAGAACATCCTACAAACTTTCCTAAAGGATATTTACACGCATTAGCTCCCACCTGATTCAGGAAAAGTAGAAGCTAATTTTTTATAACATGTATTGTGCCTAACTTTGTTTTAAACAACTAACATGTCCATTCGTCTTTATCATGGTTTTTATTTTAAAATATGGTCTGACTTGGTGGGTGAACTCCCCACCAAATTTTATTTTCTTTAACTACTTGATAATGGTTTCGTGTGATTTGAAATTTTTACTTTTTAAAACTGTATTATAATTATGTTTACATATTTAAAAAAAAGCATTTTAAGTTTTTTTTAACAAATGTTTGGCACAGTATAGCCAAAATTGGCTCTTGCGCCATGAAACCTCACTCGGACCAACGAATTGACAAAAGCAACAGGCTCATTTAACTCCTTGTATCTTATAAAAAGTTAGAAAGTTATAAATTTTTTTTTAAAAAAAATGTAGCTTTACAAACTTAAAAATTCTAGAATTAAAATTTCAGCAGTGGCTTATAAAGTACAAAAATAAATAAATAAATAATAATAATAATGCCAGATAACAAAGTTACATTTTGTGTACAGCGCATTAAATCCTGATAATTTGAAAAACATGAATTTAGATTTCCATTTCAGAAAATGAGATTCTTACGGTTGAAGTTAAAAGCAACGAGAACAAAATCAAAATAATCTCCAGTGCGTTTTTAAATTTCTGGGACAATGACTTTATATAGGAATTTCAGTTACAGATTAGGAGAAATATTTTTCAGGTGAAAACGGAAGGAATCTTAGAGTTTATTAATGTGTGTGAAAGTTGAATTTCCTTAAGCGAGGTCATATTTTAAGAAAGATATATGTAAGATAAAGAGATATAATATTAAGAAGGTTTAGAGAGCAGAATATATTTTTCGACTACTGCCTTCTGGTTTTAATGGAGACGCGTTTTAATTACCTTTCTAAGTGTTTGGAAAATGTCTTTTTTTTTTCGTTTGACATTTTATCTTAGAAGTGAATTTCGGATTTGTTTTAACTTTAAAATGTTATCTATTAAAATATTTGTTTTGAAACCCTTTATTGGCTAGTTTTCTCGTACTTGTTTTTGGTTAAAATAAATGGGTGCTGAATAACGCATTCATTTTCGTAGACATATTTGGTTTTTAAAAGATTATAATTATTATAAGCAAAAACTATGTATTCTTCTAAATTCAGAAAAACTAAGAAAATAAATCATGGGTGGGGAAATATATATATATATATATATATAGTAGTATTTAAACATACATAAATTAAATATGAAATGATTTATATAAAAATTCATTACACAATCCATTTAAATAAGCATCAGAAAAATTCACAGTTGTCAAAGTTGCATTGATTTAAATTGTTAGTTTTACTGTTTCATTAACATCTTACGTTGAAATGATACCATACAGGCCGTGGTAGTTTAGTGGTCATGGTCACAAACCTGTGGCTGGCATG
Source organism: Trichonephila clavipes (assembly GCA_019973935.1). NCBI lineage: Eukaryota > Metazoa > Arthropoda > Arachnida > Araneae > Nephilidae > Trichonephila > Trichonephila clavipes. The sequence continues at coordinate 154,299 of BMAU01006797.1, forward strand.
TCATGAGTTTGAGTTTAGTGCCACTATAAACCCGCCAAGTAGAAGTGCTGACACATATTAAATCTGTCGAGGCTAATTCCTTCATTTGGAGTGGTGTGTGTGTGTGTGTGTGTGTGGAGAGAGGGGATTCTTGGTCAAGTAACATCCTTTTTAATTAACCGATGGTCAAAATTGCGAGATTCGTCATCAATAGCTTTCGTGTTGCTTTATAATGCGACGTTAAATATCACTCACTCAATTGGAGTAACACTATACGGTTGGTGATGGACTTCGTATTTTAAAACATAATCAATTGCTGAGGATGATGCCTGATCTTGAGTCCCATCCTCCAAACTTCCCCAATATACCTTCTCGATACTTGAAAGTGGCTCCAAATTATGAGATCTATCGTCAATAACCTATATATATATATTAGTATTAGTATTATATCAAACTATAATTGTATGTGAGTTAAGGGTTCACACATCATCTGGGGTTGGAAATGAAAACGTAGCCATTGGGTATGCTTACACATTTAATATGTTTAAAAAGGCGGTAGATGCCTTTAACATCAACTAGGAAGCTAACAGCAAAAAACTTCCACCCTACTGTTGCATTGTTTTGCGTTCAGTTTTACACGCCTACCAGAATTATAGTTACAGTTAATAGTCACTGCCGCGCCAGCAGGAGCGGATGGACAATACATGTATATGTCGCCGAGAAATGACGAAATTAGAAATTCCATCGAATTTCTAAGGGATATGATCAATTGATGGAAAAAAAAGGTGTTGAAATAACATTTCTTCAAGGTCCTTTTCCTGATGAAAGTAATTGATTTTATCAAATGATTGATTGATTGAATATGAATATCACACTGTTCAGCCACACGAGTGCTTTTGGCGACGGACCACGTAATTTTGAACCATGGTCAAGTGACGTGGACGACACTTGAGCTGGCACCCCCCTCTCCTAACTCCAACGGGAGGACGTTTCAGCTCTCGACAGATTTAACGTGCATCGCTGCCCTACACGACGGGTCGTTAGTGGTACTGGGCTCGAACTCGTGACAAGGCAAGCCACGGTCCGATACCTATACCACTCGGCTACCGCGGCCACATGATTTTATCAAAAGCCTGAGCTGTTTCAGGGAAAGGAAATGAATTAGTCAGGATTTGCATTTGCAAAATGCTGTCTGAGAGGGGGAGAGACACCTGAGTGGTTGAGTCCTTATACTTCCTAGCCAATCAGGTAGTATTATCGATTCCCTAAATATCACACAGCCCCATACATTTAAAAAAATGGCACCACCGTAGAATTAACATAGGATTGATATTTTAGTGTGTAAGCAACCTAGAGGAAATATAGTACACATAAAAAAATATTAGCTTAAGTTTCTAATTATTTTTAAATAGTTTCGAATAAATAATTTGTATTTCATTAACTATTATTGTATTACTTACCTATACGTTTAATAATGCACCATATTTGTTAAATAAACACTTTTAAACTCTGGGCGATATTATTTCATCAGTTCACTGAAACAGATCAAGGATTTGATCAAATCCCTTATTTTTCTCAGAGAAATGACTTTGAAGAGACGTTCTTTTAACATCCCTGTCAATTGATCCCCGTCATCTCCCGTCAATCCTTAGATTTGATTAAATTCCTAATTTCGTCATTTTCATGCCACATATACATCAATACACGATATGGCACTGGGCGCAGTTTCAAGTTTTGACGGATTTGACATGCATCATCACCTCTGCATGGAGTGTTAAAACATGTTCAGAGGTAACCGAGTCTCTTTTAATATCATATGAGACAGAGAGAAGTATCTTAATAATAAATGATATAAACGATTCAATATGTTTATTCCTCAACAATCAAAGCAATTTATTTTTCCTTAACTTCGATATGAATGTGGACAGAACACTAATAAAAAAAGATCTTTAAGAATTAAGAAACTGCCCTTTATACATAAATTGTTTGAAACACAAATTTCAATCATTTTTCAGCTCATAAGCTAAAGAAACACCCAAACTAGCGTGTGTATTATGTATAAATCGCGTCAATATTTTTATTAAATTAGAAAAAAAATATTAAGTAAATTATACTAATAAAAGAAAGAGTGTGTCCGGGATGTAGAAAAAAAACAAAATGCCGAGACTAGTAAAATTTGACACGATGAAAGTATAAATGATGATGTTTAGCACCTTTTAAGATATTTTTCTAAACTAGCTTTCAAATTTTAAAACTTTAAGTCATTTTTCACAGCTCTGATGATGTAAAGTCATATTTTGTCACGCCTTTTTCGGAATTCCATAGATTATTTTTCGTTTAATTTTTTTTGGAGATTTTTATGTAATCTTATTAATTGTTGCATTTGATCCTTTATTTGTTTCTTGTGACTGAATTACAATTGTTTTTCGAATAAATAATTGTAAAATATTCTTTTAAAAATATTGCAGTTTTGAAAAGACTGTTTTTGGTTCTATTTATGCATATATTTTTATACATTGTGTGATTAAAATTAAATCTGTTTCATCTTATTGAGTAATTCCGAGCTAAATTTCGGTTCCATATATCTGTTATAGGTAGTTTTTAGTTTAATGTGTCAATCCCTCTTTTGCTTCGTGATGATGGTGATAATTTGGTTAAATTATCACCAGCATCTGAAGTTCATCTGCTTTAGGTCAGTGCTTCTCAAACTTTCAATATTCGTGACCCAATATGCAATCATCATTTTCATCGCCCCCCTACCATACAAAAACGTGATTTGAATTCGATAATATAGGGTGCTTTTTAGAGGCATAGAACTTTAAATTGCAATAAAACAACGATGTATTATTCGATTGACAAGAGTTTTTTTTATTAGAAAGATAATCTTGTGGCATTACATTTTAAATATGATTTCTGGCATAGGACTGCCACTGCTGGCTCGGATGTAGTCCAATCTGGACGTCCAATTTTCGATGACTTTTCCCAACATTTGTGGCCGTATATCGGCAATAACACGGCGAATGTTGTCTTCCGAATGGTCAAGCGTTTTTGGCTTATCCGCAAAGACCAATGACTTTACATATCCCCACAGAAAATAGTCTAGCGGTGTTAAATCACAAGACCTTGGAGGCCAATTCACAGGTCCAAAACGTGAAATTAGGCAGTCACCCTACGTGTCTTCCAATAAATCGATTGTGGCACGAGCTGTGTGACATGTTGCGCCGTCTTGTTGGAACCACAACTCCTGGACATCATGATTGTTCAATTAAGGAATGAAAAAGTTAGTAATCATGGCTCTATACCGATCACCATTGACTGTAACGTTGTGGCCTTCATCGTTTTTGAAGAAAGATTCCACCAGCCCATAAAGCGCACCAAACAGTCAGTTTTTCTGGATGTAACGGTGTTTCGACATACACTTGTGGATTAGCTTCACTCCAAATGCGGCAGTTTTGTTTGTTGACGTAGCCATTCAACCAGAAGTGCGCTTCATCGCTAAACAAAATTCGGTTATGAAAATCGGGAACAACGGCAATCTCGTTTTGTGCCCATTCGACGATTCTACGCCTTGCTATATCATATTTAAAATGTAATGCCACAAGATTATCTTTCGAATAAAAAAAAAAATTCATGTCAATTGAATAATACATCGTTGTTTTATTGCAATTTAAAGTTCTATACCTGCAAAAAAAAATATTATAATACTTTGACACTAAAGCTACAATACGACTTTAACCTCTTTCATGCCACCGACGTATATAAGCGTCTCTCTCAGCTAAAACATTAATTTCATGTGCGTATATATACGTCTTTCCAAAGTACGATCGTTTCTGTGCACTGCTATCCATAAAATTATTCCGAAGGCTTTGGAATGCAATAAAAGGCCCATGGCAGTTCTTGCAAAGGATTTTCTTAACTCAGAGGATTGGCTTAATTATTCCTTTTCACCTCCCCCCCCCCAAAAAAACATTTAAATACGCGCGTCTACGTGGAAAACGGTGGGATTGGGAAGTGAATCGTATTACTTTTAATCGGCAGGCAAGGGATTAGCTATAAACCGTACAAATTATCAAGATAATTGTTAATACGAGCCCATGGGGTCACTGATAACTGTCAAACTTGTTCTTAATTTAGTATTGTTAAATTAATTATGAAATACATTGTATATTACTGATACATTTATAAGTGTATTACATCACTGAAAAAGCGTATTTTGCATTTTATTATATTAGAAAGTATTTTGTTTACCTTAAGTCAATAATTTTTTAAATAGTCTTTTGTTTTCAACTTTTCAACGGACTCGAGCTCCCCTCATAAAGTTATCACGCCCCCCAAGGCGGGCTTGCCCCACAGTTTGAGAAACACTGGTTTTAGGTAATTTTTATTTAATTTAATATTAATGTAAATGCATTTTCTTTTCATTTTTTTAAAGTTAAATTTTGTTGAGTGTATATATTTCTCCATATTTTTAGATTTCAAGATTAATTTATTTTACAATACAAAATTAACTTTTTTTGTTTGCTTTGCCGTTTTTTATTGAAATTTATCTGATACATACCCTTCTTGATTCTCTTAAACCTATTTTTTGTCCCTTCAAGTGTTTTTTAGCTTCATTAGTTATTTGTCGTCGACATGGCAAGTTTTGTCATATTACATAAAATTTTTTGGAGCTTCTTATATTTTATTCATCGGGTGGTTTCACAGCTACGTCTATTTCATCAGTTTTAGATGAATTCTCAACGTAAGTTAATATTGCACTTTTTTTTAAAAAAAAATTAAACCTGTTTTATATGCATTGTTAAATGATTAGATATTATGTGAACTGGAATGTTTCATAAAATAGTACATCATTTTAGTTTGCAGAAATGCATTTGATTATTTAGATGGCTTCGTGTCAGCTTAGCTTTATTAGTGACACTGACAGGAGGGGGGATTTGTGTAAATGTTATATATTGCACAAAAGTAGAGATGCAATGATGTGCAAAATTTGACAGTATGGAGCTATCCTTTAGGACAATTTTGCACAGGAACTCGATTTTCATAAATTAAAAAAAATCAGAGAGAAAAAAATCCAATGTCCTAAATATTGTTTCGCTAACTCTTTATTGACTTAATGCCTCCCTCGTTCTAAGTGGTGTTTTTGCCCTCAAATTCGTATGCTGTCAATGACATATTGATTTGTTTGTGTGGTTATTAATATTTTGTCTTGCCATATTGCGCAATACGTGTTCTTTCATCGAAAATAAATTATCACATTTTGTAAGTCATTTTATTTAAAAGGACGCGTAATGCTTCAATTAATCGATATTTATGAATATTTATTGTAAAATAAATTGTATAGAGTAATATAATTGTTGTTTGTAGGTTCTTTTGCTAAAAGGTAAACATTTGTTTTTAATATACATAAAGATTGATGTCTTTAAAAGTGCAAAAATAAATCAAATTATAAAATCAAAAACAAATTAAAAATATTGAATAACTCAACTTGTTTGAGTAATTAAAGTTTAACTTAACATTCGAAATATATAACGAAAAATTCTGTTTCAATTTTAAAGGGGAAAACATTGCATTAGGTAGTGCAACAAAAATGTAATAACAATTTTATTAAAAAAAAATTCAATTCCAAAATGGAATTTTATTCAGAAATATTAAACCATTCGCTTAACTCTGATTAGAATTCTGCATAACTTTATTGGAACATCAAAATTGTATTTGAACTTCTTTTAACATTTTTTTTTCCTTTTTATTTATCAGAAATAATTTTACACTGGCAGACTCATGTTTCAAAATAAAATTCTTGCAAAAATTTAGCATTTTCTTTTATTATTTCCTATCCTACAAATTCTCCCACTTAATATAAAACTTAAGAAACCAGAAGTTCACTTCTGAATTCTGTATATTTTACCTTGATGCAGAAAGTTAAATTTAAAAGCACATTTGGTCCGATTCGTATCAACTGTATTATTTAAAAGCTTATTTAAAAATACAATTATTAATTAATTTCTGAGTAATATTCAAAGTTCGAATGCTTAGCTATTAGATGCTTAACTATTGTTTTACTTAGTAATAAATCTTATTTTAACAATTTAAATTGTCTGCTTTCGCTTATGATGTTTAAAAATATGATACAATTATCTCAATCAGATGGTGCGCATTAAATCTGTTGGGGTTCAAAGCCATATTGTTGGTTTTGTGGGTACATTTGGATAGTGGGATGCTAACCTGGGTGCCATCTTCGTCCCTTAACCTAGGCTCAAAATTGCAAAGTCGGTAACCATTTTACCTAGTGTTTCTTCAGAGTGCAATGTAAATAAAATCTTAGTAAAGAACGTTTGCTTATATACATGTGGGGAAAGTGAGATAATTAGGACATTCCTAATGGATTGTCTCATTTTGTTATCATCGGGACATTATACCCAGTATTTGTTGCTAATATACGTCAAATTTAAAATATTATAGTGAATCTTGCCATCGGAAACATATCTTTGCTATGACTATAAAAATGAAAAATATATGTATACTAGCATATGCCCTTCGCATTTTGTTAGTTATTATATCATCAATATCAACTTAAAATATTTTGGAATAAATTCAATTAAAGAGTATTAATCCCTTACCTACCAACGACGTGTATATACGTCTTGTTCAACGTGTGCGTTAACTAACCCGAACGTATATATACGTCTTTTAAATACGAAGTATGTGTTCGTCCTTTTCTTTGCCTTGCTATCAGTAAAACTATAATGATGGAATTGAAATGCAGCAAAAATACCTTAATAGTGTTTGTGAAGAATTTACGTATTTCTGAGGAAACTTTGAATTTTTATGTATTTTCCCCTTTAAAGCACAACATATACTCGCCTATGTGAAAAGTTAAGACACTAGGGAGTGAATCGCGTAAATCTTTATCAGCAGTTAAGAGTTTAAAAATAAATACATATTTATTCTCAAATTAGTAATTTATAGGAACTACCTCACAAAACCTCACATACCGATCGTATAAGAAAAAGGGTTTTACCACGTCCTTATTTTTTGCTTTCTTCGATTGCTGCAAATAGGGGGAGGCATATCGGCAAAAAATAAAAAAAATGGTAGTATTTCTATCAATCTTTCACAGATCACATTTTTTGTTCAATATAAAGAAATCTTAACAATCGCAAAACCATTTTTCACAAACTCTTACACCTAAATGATTTGCGACAACCAATTGAATGTGCTCTGAACTTCGGTGCATTAACACCTACGCTGTCTTGAAACAATGTACAGCAATGATCTTGAAAAAGAATCCCCCTCCCAGACCCCAAAAACAGCTTCAACTAACCTTTTTTTATGGGTACCACAGTTCAAAAGTTCGAAAATCAAACTTTTTTCCATTGTCCGATTTGATTGTTTATTAATATTATTTTCAGAAGCAATATGGGTTTGAGTTTGATTGAATATGAATATCACACTGTTCAGCCACACGAGTGCTTTTGGCGACGGACCACGTAATTTTGAACCATGGTCAAGTGACGTGGACGACACCTGAGCTGGCACCCCCCTCTCCTAACTCCAACGGGAGGACGTTTCAGCTCTCGACAGATTTAACGTGCATCGCTGCCTTACACGGCGGGTCTTTAGTGGTACTGGGCTCGAACTCGTGACAAGGCAAGCCACGGTCCGATACCTATACCACTTGGCCACCGCGGCTACGAAGCAATATGGGGTATATTGGTAACACCTCATAACTGTTAATACATGGTCAATGGATAAGGATGGTACAGGAGAGAGAGTTGGTAACCCCGTCTACCAAACTTCCTTAGAACGTCAGCATGAGTACTTTGACTAACGATATATTTAACCCTCCACTAGGTACACATCATCTCTCAGATGCATGAACTCATACTTACATTTGAAGATGAGGTAATCCTGTTAATGGAGATATTTTACATTAAAGTATATTTGACATAAAATAATACTTAATACAGAATTAGGAATTTCGATACTTATGCGAAAAAACATAAAAAAAATAATGATTAGTTATTCCCGAGTCACTACTGCTTACATTTTAAAATACTTTGCAGTAGTCTTCACAAACGTTTTACAATGTTCAAAGGTCATAGATTTTCCATATACATAATGCACTACAGAAGCTTATTATTATGTTTTTTAATGTCCTGATAAGAGAGAACAGTGCCCTCTTTTCCAAGTTCTTGGTCATGTTTCTCTTTGTCTTTCGTTGGTTTCGTCTTTAATGGGGCATTGTAAATCAGATATTTCGTCATCCTGACTTAAATTATCCGAGACATGTGAATGTGACATTCAGACAACTTCGCCAGAGCTGTTTCAAAAGTTCGGGATCTAGGTTTCCTAGTTATGGGCGCGAGGATCCGAGTTATTTTGATTCACATGTAGATATTTTAGGAATTTATTTCTGCTACATTCAGGATTGAATAAAATACAGTCACAGGCTAAGGTGCACGCCATTCCTCAGATGTATATCAACTCCCGGGAAGAAAAAAAAAGCTATCAAAAAGAAGTTATAAAATACTTGTTTCGAATTATTTTCTTGTTTAACTGAAAACTACACCATTTTATATATATATACAAGGGAGAAAAATCAAATTTAACGAAATAGTACAAAGTTATAAAAACTGACGTTGTTGGGCACGCTGCATATATAAGATTCAATGGCTCCTGTCGTCCGACATATGAAGAAATTTCCCTGGTCCTTGACACTGAATCATAGGACGTGTGACAAAAGGCAGAAAGAAGAAGGAGGGGCGGGGCGTGTTACAATCAAGAGTGTGAACGCAGAAGCAAAACTATTTTTACTGTGATTCTAAGAGATCCACGTGCCTAACGTGGATGGTTAACATAAATCATTATCTCTCTTGGCATGCCTTTTGTAGAATTTAAAATTGCACAGAAATAATGATCGTCATTCGGTTGCCACCACCAAATTTTGTCATTGCAATATACCTTTCTATAAAAAAAATTAAAAATCTGTGAGCTAAATTAAGAGGCCATGTTTATCGAGTGGCCATAGTCGGAAAATTGTTGCAGGTGTTGTCCATGCGTGGATTTCTACCCTAATTCTACTAGTGAGTGAGTGAGTGAATATTAACGTCACACTTTACAGCTAGACGTGGGATTTTGGCGCGGACCACGTAATTTTGAACCATGGTTAAGTGATGTGGACGACACCTGAACTGCCCCCTCCTAATTCCACTAGAGAACCAACTTGCGGATGAGTTAAAGCACGATAAATCGGCCGTGAATCAATGTTCTACGGTTGGAATGGTTGTAAAAATTTGAAAAATGTACAAAAGCTTACATATTAGCCTCGTCACTGGACCGTTGCTCAAAATTATGATAGTCGCCAATTGATATGATTTTGCTTGGTTCTGACACGTAAATTAAAATCCCACACACACACAATCTAGGATCTAGCTTTAATAAAGGGCTTGCTTTTATAGTTTTTTCCTTTTACCCGCATTTTTAATTCGAAAAAGATTTGGTGAAAAGTATTCAAGTTAGTAGGTACACATGTATGTGCAGTAATTTTGCTTTAAAATTGAGGAATATTATTTTGCTATTTCTAACTTTTTGTTCCATGTTAGCAAAAATAACATACATATTAATTTTTTTATTTGATTAATTTGGAGGATGCAAACTAAAGGAATGTATTATTATTTTAAAAGAAATATCCTTCTTTCATTCAGTTTTAATATGTTGTGACAATCGATGGTTGTTCCTTATCCAATATATACAGTGGTGGCCAAAATTGTGGCCACTTTTGAAAGTTGGTATATTTATGTTTTTATGCTAATAGAAAATGATGCGTTGCAAAAATTTTATGCCTTGCATATAATTAAAAAAATAATATTGGATTCAAAACAAAAACAAAATTCAAATAATTGCAATACAGAAAGTTTATGACGCAATAACTATCTATCTATCTATCTATCTATGTATATATATATAATTCCCCCTAGCATCTTCTTTTAATTAACTCTTTTAATAATATTCAAATAATCTTTTAATTATTTGGTTCGAAACTAACACCCTGATTTTAATCGTAATCGACTAATAATATTACATCATAAAACCCTTTCCCTCCCCTTGTAACCAATCAGAGCTCTTATTACAAAAATATCACGTGGTCTTCAACGTCAGGTATAAAAGCCGATGTCTCTGGAAACCTCTCTCTCTCTCTTCGCTCGTTTCTCTGTAGTTATGTAGCCGGCTGCAGCGCGTTCTGTGTGTGTCTTTGTCTGTGTTGTGTCGTCCATGTTTGCTTCTTGTATGTGTAATGCCGTCCCTACTGGATCTTTATGTGTTTCTGGATGTGAATAAAAAGGAATTTCGATTTCTATGAGTGCCTCTTCGATACCGATACTACCCTACTCGACCGTTCTCCACGTAACACAATCACTCACCACCGATCACGCGATATCTTTGGTTCGCTACAGTAAGAACACCCACGTCTTGCAATTAGTTTAACCAATCTCCAGAAGTATAAAAGGAATATATATATATATATATATATATATATATATATATATATATATATATATATATACATATATATATATTAGATATTATTGATAGCATTGCGTTATCAGGGCTTAGTGGGGTAGCCTTTATTTTTTATAACAGTTTCACATCAATGTTCCATTCAGCTGAAAATAATTTTAAGCTGCTTCTTCGTTGTTCCGAAATGCCAGGAAAAATAGAAAATATGTTCCCAATAATTCCTTTTTATTTCATATACCTCATTCGGGCAAGAGCTTTTAAACGTCTTCAGCGGGTTTGCAACTTGGTTTCACACACACGCACATCACACATCCACATTATACTATAATTTAAATTTTCGAAACTTCTCGTCATCAATTCATGTTGCTTATGTGTGTGACATTAAAAATACAAGTCCATCTACATCAACGACTATTTGGGAAATTTGTCAAATGTCGCCAAATGTTTCAGTGGAAGAATGTTTCTTAACGTAGTACTATAAACCAACAACCCACGACACGCCATTCACAAGTCCGTTACCTTGAACACTGGGCTACCACAGCCACACTACAAATACACAAAGGCTATTCATGATGGATCTCGTAATTTTGAACCTTGGTAAAGTGATGAGGGCAAGACATTGGGCTTCTTAATCCAAACTTTCACACTACGCCACAGTAAGACTTTTACCTTCACCGGAATTAAGGTATCCAACTACGTTCGGAACCGTCATTTTGCAAAAGCGTAAAAATGGAAAATGTTTATGATATTTAGTGTCACTTATATTAGAAAATGTATATAAAATTGTTTTAAGAATAGAGTATTAAAATAAAAAAAAATTATTTAAGTACAATATCTTGACAAAAATGAGCATACAATAAACAATTTTCAAAATATTCTCCTTTTGTGAAAAATGCTTCTATTATAATAATATTTTGCCTGTACATTCAGACCTCTGTAAAGAGGCTCAACATAAGTTTTTGAAATATATAACTTAGAAGTGGGTTTATCCATGTTTTACGACAACAGAGGGGATTAATTTTAGAATAAAACGCCAATAATTACTTCAATGGGATGTAACCCTGAAAATAATGTGAATGTTTCAGAAATCATAGTTGAGTCTCTGTATAGAGGTCTGAGCTATATACAGGCAAAATATTATTATAATAGAAGCATTTTTTACAAAAGGAAAAAAAAATTGAAAAAAGTTCTTGTAAGTTAATATTTTGCCAAAATATTGTATTTAAATAGTTCCTTTTATGTCAAAATGTCCTTAAAACTATTTTATACATGTATTCTAATCTAAGTGACACTAAATATCATGAAAATTATCCATTTATGCGCTTTTTTAAAATTACGGTTCCGAACGTAGTCAGATACCTTAACGTCATTGCCCCACTACTCTTACGTCTGTGCATGACCACTCGGTGTGTGTTCACTATGTTCCACTAAAAGAAAACACTAATCACCGCAAGAAAAATCTAACTACAGTTTTGTAGGATTCAAAGCATAGTATGCTCTGCAGTTTTCTTAATTGGTAACCTGTAATCGTGCAGCATTCTTCTATAAATATCTAGAAAAAAAAATCCAATATTTTCAAAACTTGTTTTATAGGAATATTTTATTTGATTTTAAATTACATCCTATTCTAATGCAAGAATTAGTAATAACCTTGCAATTTTCACCCACTATCAAATAAGGTGAAATATATACTTAGCTGGCAACCCCTCTCAATACTATTTATCACGCCAAAGGAAATCTAGGCAGATTTAATGTGCATCGCTTCCTTTTACATGATGGGAATTCAAAGGCACCATTACCCGAGTTTGTGACATGCCGATCCCTGTTCTTGACCGTAATTATTTGCCTAACGCAGTCATTAAATTTTTCTGCAAATTAATAGAATACTGAAAGTAAAAAAAATGAGAGTTAAGATATTTGATTGATATTATAATTGCTTAATTATTTTTTTTTTGGATATAAATTAAAATATCTGCATGCATGCATGCATACATACAATATACCACTACTTTTTTTTAATCATCATAAATTAATGAAGTTTAAAAAATGATTTTCTTCTAACATATAAAGAATATGTGTCCTAAATGTTATTTCTATATTATTTTTAAATTTTTTACAAGGTTTTGTAAATTAAAGTTTAAAAATGTTGCTTTTAAAATAAGCTGATTTACCCTAATGGGTTTAAAAACGGCTGATTGTTATTTTCTCAAACAAGTTTATCTCAAACCCTTAAGAGGCTGACAATAATCAAGGATGCAGCCTTATACTAAGTTGTTAAAATGTTGCTATAATTGGTTTCATGCCTAATGAATGCGTTAAACATTTCTAGCGAAGACAGATTTTTCTTAATCTCGCCGTAGGAAAATGCTTTCATTATAAACAAGCAGTGAGAAATAATCAAATTGAAATTCTTAGAATTAATGTTTATGTGCTTTTTCGTACTAATTTTAATATCAATGTTCAATATATAAATATATTTTACTAAATGTATGTACATACACTCCTGGACAATTGCTAAGGACGGATAACACTATCATCCATAGCAAACACAAAATGAAAGGATGCAAAATGTGGAAAATTAAAATAAGTGCGGGATATTAGTAAGAAAAAGTATTAGTATGCAAATTTTTTTCCCACGGCTGTTCATCACGTGATAGCGTTCATAAGAGCTTTAAAGGTTTTAACGCGTGTGGACAGTTGTAGTTTCAAGTCAAAGTATTACAGGAAAGATTTAATAGACGAAATTAAAATTTTTGGCATGTCTTCCCGACATCACATAGATGATTTTATGCGTGGCCGAATTATTGGAAAGATCGAAGAAGGGCGAAAAATAACAGATGTTGCCAGGGAGTTCGACAACGCTCACAGCGTTGTTTCACGGCTGTGGAAGTCATTTAAAACTACTGGAATGTGTAGTAGACGGCACGGGGGAGGTCGTGTTAGAAGTACGACGCCTGCAGAAGACAGATATATCGTCCTTTCAGCAAAAAAGAACAGGCGCACCACAGCTCAGCAGGTGGCAAATCAGTTTCTTGCTGCCTCAGGAAAGCAGATCTCCCGAAAAACTGTTGCCAGACGTTTGAGGGGAGGAGGACTATACGCACGCAGACCTGCTGTGTGTGTACCATTCACCACACAGCACCGTACTGCCCGTTTGCAATGGTGTCGTGAGCATCACAATTGGACTGAACACGACTGGGCATGCATACTATTCTCAGATGAGAGAAGATTCAGTCTGTCATCGGATTGTAGACGCCAACTGATCTGGCGCGAGAGTGGTACTGCTTATCGTCCAGAAAATATCAAGGAAAAGGACCGATATCCGACATGCAGTATCATGGTGTGGGCCGTCATCATGATCAATGGCCGCACGCGCCTACATGTGGTTGCGAATGGTACTATGACGGGCCAACGATACATTGATGAAGGTCTACTTCCTCATGTTCGTCTTTTCCATGGTGCTGTCGGTGATAAATTTGTTTTTATGGACGACAACGCAACATGTCATCGAACACTCGCTGTTCAGGATTGTCTAGACAGCGAGGGTATTCAACGTCTCGTATGACCAGCGCGTTCTCCAGATCTAAACATCATTGAAAATGTGTGGGATGCTTTGGGGAGGCAAGTTGCTGGTCGAAACTATCCTCCGACAAATAAGAACACCCTCATCCGTGCACTCACAGAGGAATGGGATAAATTGCCTCAACAGCTGCTGGATAATGTTGTGCAAAGTATGGTACGACGTGTGGAATGTTGCATCACACTCCACGGTGGACATATCCCGTACTGATACCTTTCTTTAAGGTGCCTGCTGACTTTTAGATGCATCGTTCCATTTCTCCGTGCGCAGATCAAATGAACATTTTTTTTTCTTTCAGATGTTTCACAGCTTTTGTACTTTCCAGAACAATAAATATTCTTTATTCTAATGTCTGAACAGTGTGGCAACTATATTTTATCCTACTATGCCTCATGTCTTGCTTAATGTTATGCTACATAGCAATTTGTGATCCGTCCTTAGCAATTGACCAGCAGTGTACTACAGTGCTTCTCAAACTTTCAATATCCGTGACCCTATATTTAATCATCATTTTCATCACGCCCCCCCTCATACAATAACATTGTATTGAATTCAATAGCACTATACTTTAACACTAAAGCTACAGTGTTGTGCACGACTTTAACCTCTTATGTGCCACCTACATATACAAACGTCTCGCTCAGTCAAAGCATTAAACTTCTGGACGTATATATACGTCTTTCCGAAATACGATCTTTTCTGTTCATTGCTTTCCATAAAATTATTCCTAAGGCTTTGGAATATAATAAAAGGACCTTGACAGTCTTTGGAAAGGATTTACTTTATTTCAGAGGATTTTGCTTATTTATTCCTTTTTTCCTCCTCCCTCCTAAAAAAAACATCAAAATATTCGTGTCTACGTGGAAAATCGTGGCATTGAGGACCGAACCGCGTAACCTTTAATCGGCAGTTAAGGAATTAATTATATACCGTACAAATCATCAAGATAATTTGTAGTATTGTTAAATTAATAATAAAATACATTGTACGGTAAAGATACTTTTATAAGTGTATTATATTAGTGTAAATGTGTATTTTATATTTATTATGTCAGAAAATATTTTGTTTGCTTACTTTCAGTAAATTAATAATGTTTTGAATAATCTTTAGTTTTTTAGATTTTTCAATATACTCGCGCCCCCCTTGTAGAGTTATCACGCCCCTCAAGGGGGGCGCGCCCACAGTTTGAGAAACGCTGACATACTAAATGATTAATCCTTTTTACCTGGTTTATTTAATTAAATAATGTAATATGCTTAAATGTGCATGTTCTTAAATACGTTGAAATGTCAAAAGATACATAGAAAATATATAGTTGGTAGTATTATTAAGTGTAAAATGTTCAAATGCGCAGTGCATTGTTAGGGCTTTTAATTGTACTCGATTCATGTGAATTTCTGACGTTATTAACGTTGCATGATGTAAATTAGCAGGGTTTGAACTCAAAATGGTAACTTGTGTAAGATACGGGTATATTTCATTTGGGAAATTTTTAAGGAATTCAACATTTTGAGATTCTCTGGACGCAGTGTTTCGAGAGTACATAATTTTAGACAACCTCCCACCATGGACAACGCAGCAACCGACGAGTGCACTTAATGACTGAAATTAGTGACATGTACGTAGAATTGAAAGTGTTAACATTGAGTGAAATAGCCACAAGAAACAATGAGGAACTTGCCCTTTAGGACAATGAGTTGTAATTTGCGTTTAATGGACTATGACAAGAGAAGAATTTATGAAAAGCACGCCATCGCCTTTAGTGCCTCTAATGGAAACTCGTAAACATATCAACTGTCCCTGAGATGAAACAACAGGACTTGGTTACCTGAGTCACTATTTCAGTTAGTAAGAACTGATGACATAGTTCAATTGCACCGCAGATCCCACAAAGGCTTAGATTCAAGTGGCCAACAAGGCGCAATGTAAGTTGGCGGTGTCTCCATAACGGTGTGAGCTGTAACTACTTGGGATAAACTGGATTCTGTTATTCTACTGAACCGTTCATTGACTGAGAATGATTGTGTTTACTAAGTTGGAGATTCAAGGTAACCATTCCCTGACTTCATGTGTCCAAATAATGCTGGACAATTCATAGATGATAATACACCATATAACATAGTCACAATTTTTCGTGATTTGTTTGAAAAAGTTTTGGACACTACCAGTGGATGATTTGGTCTCCTAAATTGCTCGATGTAAATCACATCGAACATTTATGGAGCACAATGATGCACTTGAGAGGTCAGTTCAGGCACTTTTTCCTGCACTGATAACACTTTCGAAATTATGGATTACTATAGATAAAAAATGCCTTTTTATTTCTACAGAAGACTTTCAATTATTTATCGAGTCGCTGCACTTCACTGCACATAAAGATGTACTCCCATGACTTGTCATATCAGTGTATAGTAGAATGCATATCTCGTTTAGCCTTACAAGGTGCATATTTTCTTAATTGGTTTTTCTGGTATACTTATCTGCCGCTAACTATATATATATATATGTTCATAAATAAATCATAATACAACCACAGTAGCTCTTATCTCTAACACATTGTCATTTGCGACGAATCTCTTAATTTTAACAGATATTTTTTTCAGTTTTATTTAAAATTTCTCTATGTAATAATTCGATTTTAGCTGGTTGAAACGGTGCAAGCTACCACAGCCACTGGCCTTCTGTACTCTTTTGACAGACAAAGAAAGAGTAATATGTCTTGGAGGTGTAACCCGAGCTCAGGTTGGCGAGGATTATTCCTTGGAAAGTGTAAATAAAGTTTATATAATGGAAGATTCAAAAGAGGGCAGTTGGACTGAAGATGTTCCGATACCTTTGGGGTGTCACAATGTTGTTGCGAGCATCATAGGTAAACAATCTTTTTTATATGTATAATAATCATCAAAAGTCTTCATACAGACCCCCTTCTACGATATGCATGAAATGATTCTTAAATAAATGGAGTCTTTCTTAATACAACTTTTATGGACTCCTCTAGCTTCGTAAATTCATTTAGTACTACAAACAACATTTATGTAATCGTTGCATAAAATAATACAAATACTCTTAAGTTAAGGAAGTCACGTTCCAAGCATCAAAAGTCTGCATGCAAGGGAAAAGTCTTTTAAGATAATGTATTGTAACTAATAGATACCTTACAAGATTGTATCTCTTTTTTATAGCCCCTATCAACTCCTTTACCTTCGATTCAACTAGATTAGATTTCCCCCCTGTAGTTATTTATTTCCAGTCTACTACCTTAATAGATTTTAGTTTTTCTTTGGATGTTATGTCTTGAATGATTCTAAGCTCAAATACATTCAACACATGTTCCAATATTTATGCTTCTGAAAATTGGATGAAGGTTAGGATTAATGGTGAATAAATTCGTTGGATTTGGGGAAATGTAAAATGATACCGACGGTTACAGCAATTTAAATAAGTTAATTTTTTGCTTCTTATTATATATATAATTCTCATTTTTATTTTTAATATTTAATTTAGTAACTATGTAATATTGACACACAATCATTTTAGACGATTCTGTACTTTTTCACAAAAACGTTTTTTAGAGTTTGAGATCGGGCTTAGAAAGAGAGAGAGAGATTCAAATGTAAATGATATTTTTTCTTAATTTATTATTGTTCATATAATTAAAAATAATGATAGTTGGAAATCAATATACATATAATATAGCTGTCCATGGAATTGATATGGAACGTAAATTAGATTCATGATGCCAGATAAGATCCATCATACAGAAGGGCTGCTGTTCGTCAAATACTTCGAGTCTCAACCTCTTTTCAGGCCTCGGTAGCCTAGTGGTTATGGTTATGAACTCGTGGCCAGGGGTGTCGTGGGTTTCAGTCCTGATGTCACTAAAGTCCCGCCATGTAGAGGGAGACAATTGCACGTTCAAACAATTGATTCTCAATGTCCCTCCGTTGGTTTGGTATGACAGTCGATAGAAAGGTGCCGTCCTCGTAACTTGATCAAGTTTCCAAATTATGAGATCCATTGCCAAAAGCCCTTGTGTTGCTTTATAGAGCGACATTAAAATAAATCTCACGTTCTCAAAATTTTCTCAGTGTAAAGTGGAAGCGTAGAGAGCTCGATACGGCTTTCGTCCTCAGTTGTTGTTTATGTGTTAATAATCTTCATGTTGTTTCAAAGTAGGACACCCATAAACGAGAGAGAGAGAGAGTCAAAAGAGTTATTTGACAACAAATTCAGGTCATTTTGTCTTGCTAGTGCAATATTAAAGTACTACTGAACCACAAAACAGAACCTATTTAGTTAGTTTGTTGTTGTTGCTAATGCCACCTCTCTGTCGGTCATATCGAGGGCCGCGAAATTCGTCATATCAAAGGGTCTGGTTTTAAATCTGTCATTAACGTAACTTTGATCAACATGCAAATGACATTAGAATTTGGCTCGTTTCCACTGCAATTTTTAAGAACACCCTGGGTGTAGACAGGTGTCTCCCACCTCTCTTCCCCTTCCACCAACCTCACGAAAGGACTGGTGGCTCGATGGCTATTTAGAGTACCCCCATGCCCCTAAAGCACTATACATTTGCAAACATCCATAACTTCTTTGGTATTCAAACCTAGACCCTACAAAACAGCCGCCAGCATCGCTACGCACTATAACGAACGGGCGGCATTTAGTTAGTTTAATGGCAACTATGTGATCATTGTAGCAAAAGAATCCTAATAACGAACTCGGATTGTATGGGAGTTTCTAAATTCTGATACCACTTGAGATCCGAGGTATAGAGGGGCTGGTGAACAATAAATCAGTCAATTCTCAAACCCCTATTATAATTGCAGTGACTTGCAATTTTAGGGGGTCTACTCAACATTTGAGAAAGGTTCACAGTTTCGACATTTGTCACCAATAACCATAGTATTGCTTCGTAGCGATAGGTTTAAAAAAAGGTTATTAAGATGAAAGGCTAAACGGAGTATTTTTATTCAATTAAAAACATACTTTTATAGCATACAATTTATAAAGTTTTCTAAAAATAAAAATACGAAGTAAATTTTTGCTATTTGATAACGGATATATTCAGTCATTTGGGAGAAAGATTCCTGATTCTATAAACTTAACTATTTGGAGAAAGACTAGATAAAGACAAGCAATATATTTTTACGGTATTCATATAGATGCACTATATAAACTATATAAATCGTCATTATTAATTTACGAAGGGATTTTAATGGGACCCTTTAAAAAAATTCAATCGACTTACAATTTTTTTCTTCCCAAGTTATGAAATACTTTACATTCTCTAATGATTTTCCTATTACTTTCAAACTCGGTAAACGCATGTTTTAAGCATTTTAAAAATACATAATTTCTAAAATCTCTGATTAATGTACTATTGCAAGCTTTTATTCATCGGTTCCTTTTCTTTTGGTCTCCAGACGCAACAAAAAACGAATTATTTGCATCAGCAACTAAAACAAAGAAAAACATATATCGGACATAATTTTTGATTTAAATATAAAAGCAGACGTTTCGAAAAATTTAAATTGAACAAAAGCATTGTCTCTGTAAAAACTGTACCACAATGTTACAGGAAAAACTTTAATTTTTGCTATATGTTATACTGTCTGCTAGAAGATTAATACTCTTCTTTGTTTGGAGTGACTCTAATAATAGTAATATGAAAATATGTATTATGTAAATAGTTCTGCAAATATAGAAAAAAAATAATTTCTTCATCTACTTTTTGTTGAAATTTTGTTAATGTCCTAGAAATAAAAAGGAAAAAATTATATGAAATATCCAACAGTTCATTTAATTTATATGAAATGCTAAATTCATTTCGTCAGTAATAAAGGGTGTTTTTTAGAGGTATAGAACTTTAAATTGCAATAAAACAACGATGTATTATTCGATTGACATGAATTTTTTTATTAGAAAGATAATCTTGTGGCATTACATTTTAAATATGATTTCTGGCATAGGACTGTCACGGCTAGCTCGGATGTAGTCCAATCTGGACGTCTAATTTTCGATGACTTTTTCCAACATATGTGGCCGTATATCAGCAATAACACGGCGAATGTTGCCTTCCAAATGGTCAAGCGTTTGTGGCTTATCCGCATAGAACAATGACTTTACATAGCTCTACAGAAAATAGTCTAGCGGTGTTAAATCACAAGATCTTGGAGGCCAATTCACAGGTCCACAACGTGAAATTAGGCGGTCACCAAACGTGTCTCAATAAATCAATTGTGGCACGAGCTGTGTGACAAGTTGCGCCGTCTTGTTTGAACCACAGCTCCTGGACATCATGATTGTTCAATTCAGGAATGAAAAAGTTAGTAATCATGGCTCTATACCGATCACCATTGACTGTAACGTTGTGGCCTTCATCGTTTTTGAAGAAGTACGGAACAATGATTCCACCGGCCCATAAAGTGCACCAAACAGTCAGTTTTTCTGGATGTAACGGTGTTTCGACATACACTTGTTGATTAGCTTCACTCCAAATGCGGCAGTTTTGTTTGTTGACGTAGCCATTCAACCAG
The DNA here is from genome assembly GCA_019973935.1 of Trichonephila clavipes. Taxonomy (NCBI): domain Eukaryota; kingdom Metazoa; phylum Arthropoda; class Arachnida; order Araneae; family Nephilidae; genus Trichonephila; species Trichonephila clavipes. The sequence goes on from BMAU01006797.1 coordinate 174,918, forward strand.
AAGTGCGCTTCATCGCTAAACAAAATTCGCTTATGAAAATCGGGAACAACGGCAATCTCGTTTTGGACCCATTCGACGAATCTACGCCTTGCTTGATGATCGTTTTGATGAATTGCCAAACCAAACTGAGAATAAATCACTTGACAGCTGTTAAATCGGTCGCCATCTTGGAAAGTAATGCCAACTTAAACTTCTATACCTGTAAAAAAAACACTCTTTACTATGATTAAGATGCAAAATCTAGAAATAGGGAACGTTTGAATGTGTGTGGTTTCACAATAATATTTTCTAGAGGTGTGGAGTAAGTGCACTTGTGACGATTGAAGAATGTACTATAAAACCCCTAAAACGAAACGGTCTACTATAGCCACCGTAAAATCCGTCATATAACGCGTACTTTTAACACAAAAAATAAGATTGAAATTTTCGAGAGCTCGCATTATACGCTGGGTATATATATATATTATAGCTTCAGAAACTGACAAAAAAATGTAAGCATAAAAAATTACTCATACATCTATCGGAATATTGTTTATTTAAAAGAAATGACATACATAAAGAACTTAAAAGGTTATCGTTCTTGTGTTCTACTTTTTCACAATCGGATTGGATAATACCTTGAATTAATAACTTCAAACAATAATGGTGTGACTTCTGCACAATAGCAGAACTCTCTACATGTATATGTGTCAAGATTGTTGTATGGAGTGTCAAGTTGTCCATATGGGACATTGTGTCTACAAAAAAAGGCACTGGATGTTATTTCCTCACGCTGGGGGCATATCATGCGGGGACTGTTTCAGAGAATGTCTATGAAGTCGCCACACCTTTTCTATTTTCCTGACCTATATACAGTCAAAACGCTCAATAGGAAGAAAACTGCGAGAACTATAGTCTCTTTTACATATGGGACGCAGCGAACTGCATAGAGAGTACTGTCGGCAAGGCTACGCACACTCAATGAACGTATGACAAGACAAGTCACAGCCCCCTCATGTTGGGTATGAGTCAATTCGTAGTGAGGATCAAACTTGCCGGACGATTGTTCCTCGCATTAATAAAGTAGAACTATGGTGAGGAGTACCGAGAGCATCTGATGTACATCTGCGTGAAAGGAACGTGAAAGTGATCCATCGTTGGAGTTTAAAGAGGTCAGCTCAGAAATGGAGAGGGATTTCTCGATCTCCAGCAATTGACTGAAATTTTCTTTCGTCAAATTTTGAGTTTGCGAAGGCAATCTTCCCTCAGAATCAAGGGATATGGACTCTCTATCTCTTGCCTTTGCGGCGGTCATCACCAAAGGACCCATTTTCCATTGAGAACGAGGGTCGTCTCAAAAATCAAGCAATTTCGTGTGGGAAAGAGTCCCAGGCAGGAGACCCTGGTGCTGATGTTCCAAGGGAAGTCAACCCCCGACAACCCTTGATTTTGTCAACAGTAAGGTGGTCATCACATTTTCCACGCCAGTCACATGCTTCAAAGTACACCACGTGAAGGGAGACTTGGACCAATAGTAGAATGGTTTTCCCGAATATGTCCAAGCAAAAGTCACTGTGCATCACGTGTCACTTTCCTGGACGAGACGATCCCACCTTTAAAGAAACTCTCAAATCACTAGGAAGAGGCAGACACCAACACTGACTCAGAGACATTTCTACAAGATCCTCCAACAGCCTTACCAGGACCTGCAACTCAGCATTTTACACCTGTACCCCAGCATTTGCGAATGCAGCCATGCTCAAGGAGTTATTAATGAACTTTGTTTAATGAGCAACTTTGGTGAATGGTGAAATATGAAATGCTGGAGTCAGCAGCGCCATAGCTGGCATATCTGAAATGAACTATGAACAATAACTTTTTCACTGAGAGAAAGGCTGTTTTCTTTAACATTTTAATATTGAAACTATCTTATTTATTATTTACTCTAGAAATAAGCCATAAAACCTCACATTCACTCACTCACTCGCTCTAGAAATAAAATGTCTTTTGGCAATTAGCTGTGTAACTTTTCACGTTATCAGGCCATGATTTAACAATATCATTGCATACGTATAATTAATGGTCTCTCGTAAAATAGAGAGTGTGCGTTATTCGACGAGTATACCTAAAACTTTAAAATGCAGCTTGAAAGTATAGGGGAGCGTTATACGCCGTGTTTTACGGTAATTACCATCCTTTCACGAAGCAGGGGAAGTACTTACGGCGACGAGTTTATAATCAGATATTATCAACGCATAAAAGTAATTAAATGTTGAGCTGTAAAATAATGTAATATTTTGTTCTGTTTAGATAATTACAACTGTATTTCCAGCAGATTCTACGAACGAAACATAAATATCGACTCTTGTGCATCAACCTCATTCTTGTGACTTATTGTAGCTTAGATATTATGGTCAGGGGAACGTGGCTGCTGTGTGTGTGTGTGTGTGTGTCAAATGTTCAAACCCACTGTAGACCTGCTGTATAAAGCTGCTGATGCACGTTAAAATTATTGAGACTCAATGTTCTCCCGTTGGTGTGGCGTCAAATATCGCCTTTATCGCATAGACCATGGTTCAATATTACGAGGTTTGTTGCCAATAGTCCTAGTTTTACTTTATAGTGCGATGTTAATATACACTCCCTCAAGTCAGAGATTTATTGCACAAAAAACTAATCCTATTCCTTAGATCAGCGGGTCTTAAAATTTAAACCACCGTGGCCCTCTTTTATGTATCAGCCTGGCATCTCGGAATCTCGAGATTTTGAACAGCTCTCCCTGATTTCCAAAACATTGTTGATGGATTCAAAGGTTCATGAACAATCCTAACACTGATGTTAATTAATACATTTTTAACCCTTTATCTACCGATGGTTCTTATAATTACCACTCAATTTAAATTTACGTAGAATAATCATTCTTACGATACTTTTTTAACAGGAATATTCTTTTAAATCCACTCTTCCAAGATATATGACAGCACGTGTTCTATAATGAGTATTTTAGCTGGGAAGGTGACTAGTTTTATAGTAGAAATTGTGTTTTCAACTGATGGTGGTTTAAGCGGATTGCAAAGATTATCACTTTTGTCCTGAAAAAAATAGTTAAAGGCAAAAAATAAGTGTCTTGTTTGTTTGTTTCTAAAGAAGACCTTAAAAAATGATTTGACTATTTATTTTAAGTGAGTAGTACATATAATTAATTTTACAGTTGAATATCATTAATTAATTAATTAATTATCTCTCTAACGGATTACATTTCCCTAAGTTGAATATTTTGTTTATTTATGTCCTTAATTTCCAATGTAGCGTTTCAAAAAAAAATATTGCATGAAAAAAAAAGTACAGTAACTCTCTTAATGCGGTAGATAAAGGGTTAGCACATATTTCGTTCATTGGCGGGAAATTTCGTGATCAAGTCCAGGATGGCACATTGTAACGGGTCTATCCTCGAATCTCTCACTAATCCGCTTCGGGAAATGTATTTCATTTAAAGGCTGCTCTATAGAAATCTTTCTCCCGAAGAATAAAACACGGTTTATATATGTAAAGGAATGCTCATAGTTAAACATTAACTCTTAGGTGCGAGAAAGAGAGGTAAGGAGTTAGTGATTAGCTTAAAGTTGTGGAAAGCTTGTCGAGAGTGGCTCAATGATTTATTATTTAATATTAAATATTGTCAATTTACGATTTAGTCAATAAATTTTAATTGAATTATATAGACCAGAGGTCGAATGGCTGAGAAAGGAATTACGGTAATTCAAACCGTAAATAATCAAAGAATTCTAAGCGTAAGTTAATTGAATCTTATCAATTATTAAGTATCCTTACTACCATGTAGTTGTTTCCGTTCTTTACAGATGTGTGCAGATTTCCTACTCGGGGTTGTTGAAATTTAGTAACGGACTAATAAACATAAATTGTTCTTACTATATGGCTAATCTTTATTCTATCTCCCAAACGCCCGTTCATTACAACATCTTTCAATTTTTCCTCGAGGCCTTTCAAAGTATGCATGAGGGAATTCTTAACATTAAATGACCTACTAGACATTCTTAGACCAGGCCTCTTATAATGATACTGAGAACCCCGGAAGTCTGCAGATCACAAATTAAGAATATGTGCTTTATATTGATTGCGTAGAATGAGTGAAAGTTAATGTCACAGTATTCAGCTACTCGAAAGCGTTTGGTGACAGACCTCGTAATTTTGAACCATTACCAAGTGACGAGGAAGATACCTATGCTGATATCCCTTATCTTCAACATTACACCACCGGGAGGATGTTTTAGACTCGTCATATTTAACGTGCAACGGTACCTTCTGCATGGCGGGTCTTCAGAGGTACTAGGCTGCAACTCATGACACGCCTGCCGCAAATCCATTACCTTGACCAGTGCACCATCGAGGACACAAATTGATTGCTGAAGAATTTTGAAGTGAGGGTCTCCTGTTAAATAAAATCTAAGGGCAATTACTGAATATTTTTAAATGCAAACTCATTTGATCGAAATTTGCCAGTGGAATGAGATTAATAACATAAGTTTCTAAGTATCTGTAACTAAAAATCGTAAAAAAATAACGAGATGAATTAAAAAACCAAATAAATTATACCTCATGCTTAAAAAAATACTGCAATCAAATGCATTATCATTTTGAGCTAAGATGCTTGTTTTATAACAATAAAATAAACTATTTGTCAAATCCAAAAATTCATATTCTAAAGGATGAAAATTTATAAGTAATTATTTATGATGTAGCAAATAGGCAATTCACAACTACATTAAAATATCTCATGTTTGCATTATCACGAATTTTTAAGAAAATTGTAAAATGTAAAAAAAAAATTAGAAAACTCCAAATGAGAGATAGATTGCTGAACCAATATCATCATATAAAGATGCCCTGACACTATTCCTTCAGAAGAATTGTCCGCAATATTAAAAATGTGAACAGTATATATCCTTTTATTTTTTAATATGCCACTTTCGAATGAAAAGAAATAGAAAGGAGTCTGTTACATTTCAGCTGAAAAAATGAAAAAAAAAGTGCTGTTATAAATTTGATTGCATTCTGCAAGAATCAGATATACTGTGAAAACTTTCTGACAAATATGCGTAATTTTCGTGATTTATATAAAACAACTAGCCGTTACCCACCCGCTTCACTGGGTGTTTCACGATGTTGTGTATATGTATACTGTTTACATATATACTAATTATTGATATCTAGCATTAAGAATTTGATTGTATTGAAAAATATATTTATAGCTGTTACATTCTCGCTCCTTGATATAAAAAGAACATAAATTATAATATCTAATTTCTATTTATATCTAAAATAGAAGGAGAAAGATTTTTTTCGCTCACTTAACCTAATAATCAAGTGGATTACCACCAAAGCAACTTTCAGTGGATTTCTACTCCCTAAAATAAACAAGCGTGCTAAATTTCAAGTCTAAATCTAACACAGAAAAAACGGAATTTTTATCATCAATACCTCGTTGAGAGCACTCTTAGCGGATTCCAATTCAACAAAAGAAGCATGCAAACCAAATTTTATTATTGTAGTCTTAGCAGTTCGAAAACGGGTATTTTGTCCATCAATACACCCAAGAACTCTCCCCGCTTCCCCCTGGAGTTTATTTCCATAAAATCCATTCTTAGTGGAACTCTATTCAACTAAATAAAAGTGCTCAACAAATTTCAAGTAAATGAGTTAAATTCAAAAACAGGAATTTTTCTATAACACGCCTTAATCCCTCGCAACCCCACTCCTTTGGGGGTCCGTTTTCGCAAAAATCTTTGTAAAATAAACTTTATTCCATGAACGGAACATACCTTCTAATTTTCAAGCAGGTGTTTCTATTGGTTGAAAAGCGGAAATATTTATCTATTACGCCCCTGAATCCCCCTCATTGACCCTTGGGGATCCATTTTTTTCAAAACTATTTTGTAGCGGATCTCTACACCATGAAAGGAATTCGCTTATCAAATTTTAAGACTGTACGTCTAATAGTTTAAAAATGGAAATGATTATCTATTACGCCCCTTAAAGCCCCGCAACGCCACTTAGGAAACGATATTCACAAAAACGATCTTACTGTATATCTCTACTCAGTGAATGGAATCTGCTTACTCAATTTCAAGATTTTACGTCTAAAAGTTTAAAAAAGGAGTTAATTACCTATAACGCCCCTTAATTCTCCACAACGCCACTTGGGGTCGATTTTCTCAAAACCCATTCTGTAGGGGATCTGTATTCTATGAAAGGAATCCGCTTATCAAATTTCAAGACTGTACGTCTAATAGTGTAAAAATGGAAATAATTATCTATAACGCCCTTAAGCCCCCGCAACGCCACTTAGGAAACGATTTTCACAAAACCAATCTTATAGCGGATCTGTACTTAATGAATGGAATCAGCTTACTAAATTTCAAGATTTTAGTCTAATAGTTTTAAAAAATGTTAATTGCCTATATAACGCCTCTTAATTCTCTACAACGCCACTTGGGAGTCGACTTTGACAAAACCCTTTTTGCCGCGAATCTGTACTCTATGAAAGGAATCCGATTACTAAATTTCAAGACTGTACGTCTAATAGTTTAAAAATGGAAATAATTATCTATAACGCCCCTTAAGCCCCCGCAACGCCACTTAGGAAACGATTTTCACAACGTCCATTTTATGACAGATCTCTACTCAGTGAATGGAATCTGCTTACTCAATTAGAAGATTTTACGTCTAATAGTTTAAAAAAGGAGTTAATTGCCTATAACGCCACTTAATTCTCTACAACGCCACTTGAGAGTCGATTTTCACAAAACCCATTCTGTAGGGGATCTGTACTCTATAAAAGGAATCTGTTTACCAAATTTCAAGACTGTACGTCTAATAGGTTAAAAATGGAAATAATTATTTATAACGCCCCTTAAGCGTCCGCAACGCCCCTTGGATGTCGATTTTCGTAAAAATCATTATGTAGGGAATATCTACTTTATGAAAGAAATCTGTGTACCAAGTTTCACGACTGTACATCTAATAATTTAGTAATGAAAATAATTATCTGTAACGCCCCTTAAACTCCCGTAACGCCCCTTGGGGTTCGAACTTTGCAAAATCCGTTCTTAGCTGACGTCTACTCCATGAAGTGAACCTACCTACCAAATTTCAAGTTTAATAGTTCCGGAGATATCGTGATTAGTCAGTGAGTCAGTCAGTCAGTGAGTGATTGAGTCGCTTTTGTCCTTTATATATATAGATAATCAATTTATAACGGAAAATATTACTTGAAAGATTGATGAAGATTTCTTGAATTTTTAAAAACACTGCTTATGAAATATTGCATGAATCTCTTGAATATTTCATGCCATTTACATTTGAGTGAAAATGTTACCAAAGGAGTAATAAGTGGTTGATCATACAAATTAAGTAATTATACTTGGCATCTAAAAATTTCTGAAAATATAATCGTTACGGAAATTAGGCAAAATGAATCAGCCCCCATGGAAAACAGAATTTTATATTAGTGGGCGAGTGTTTATTAACTTCGCATTCTAAAGCAACGTTAAGGCTTTTTTTTTGCCAACGGACCTTATAATTGTGAACCTTATTTAAGCTACTAGGACAAAACACCTGTGTGAGCTCATCTCTCTAAATTTTTACGCCACGCCAATAGTTTTAACATACATCCCCCCTTTTACTCGAACATCTGTGCATGGCTATTAGGCAAAAAGTTCACACTTTTCCAGTAAAACCAAGGTTCAACCGCAAGAAAAATTTGCGCTCTTTCTACGATTGGAAGCGTAATAAGTGCATCAGTTTTCTTAATTGGCAATATATAATTGAGAAAAATGGCTCCACAAATATCTGGCTAATTTAAATCAAAATACAGGTAAAAATATTTTCAATTTATGATTATGGCACAATGGAACCAGGCCCAATGAACAAATTAATTTTACTAAACAACACACACATATGAACCCTTGATTTTGAAAGTGGTATAAGTCAAAAATTTTAAAAAATCTACTTTATGAGCTATTTGATATCAAATTCTAACAAAATAACATAATTTGAAGAGATAAATATATATATTTTATAAATATATTTTAAAATATATATTTTATAAATATATTTTATAAATATATTTTAAAATATATATTTTATAAATATATTTTATATATATTTTAAAAATCTACTTTATCAGAATTTGATATCAAACAGCTGATAAAGTAGATTTTTATAAAATTTTTGACTTATACCACTTTCAAAATCAAGGGCTCATATGTCCTTTCCAACGTGTTTTTCGTTTCAATTTGACAGAACCCAAAAACGTGTTAAGAGGCGAAAAATTAACATCAAATAAAGTAGAATAATTTGGGCTGTATTGCTTTCGTACGCAACTGAATTTATCTTCTACTTTATTACCAATGACGTGTAGACAAACGTATGTATCTACTTATGTGAAGCTATCTTCTCAAGAACCGCTTAAAGCAGAAACACGTCGAATGTGCCAAAAGGGGTAATGAAACCGAGGAATCTATTTTGATATATTTAATTCGAAAATTATGACAGTTGATAATAAATGACTCAAAATGTTTAAATGCATGTTTGGTCCACCACTATATGGCCCTCTATCGTGCAAAGACTCCGTAGGATGGCAGGAGGAAAGACTGTCTGCATTTCCATTGTTACTAAAAATGCCATTCTCCTTTCTGTAGCAAAATAGGATTAAAAAAAATCCAGAAGGGAGTATGGTGTTATATATATATATATATATATATATATATATATATATATAAATCTTCTGAGCGTGTGTTTGTCACTAAACTCCTCCTAAACGGCTGGACCGATTTTATGAAAGTTTTTGTCTGTTCCAGTGGACTCGAGAATGGTTTAGATATATAATTCGGTTTAGAAATAATTATTTAATTAATTTTTTTTATTTATAAATAGTTGATCTTGGAATGTTTTACATTGGATCCGGCAGACTGCACTACGATCGCAGTATCGAATATTCAAAAATATTTTATTATAATTCAAGTTGGCCCCGACAGTTGGTGATGTGATCATTTCAGAAAAATATTTGTCCAATTCGTGTTATTTTTTTGTTGAAATAAATCGTGTGTTAATTAAATTATTACATTGAGATGTAATTAGTGTTTGAAATTTTACTCAAGACGCTCCAGATTGTTAAGGCTTATTCATAAAAAGTTGGAATTTTTGAATTTAAGATGTGTGTATAGGACAACGTGTGTCGGGTCCTCTAGTATATATAATATATATATATATACTGCTGGACAATTGTTAAGGACGGATAACACTATTATCCATACCAACCACAAAATAAAAGGAAGCAAAATGTGGAAAATTAGAATAAGTGCGGGATATTAGTAAGAAGTATGAGCATGCAAATTTTTTCCCACGTCTGTTCATCACGTGATAGCGTTCATAAGAGCTTTAAAGGTTATGACGCGTGTGGACAGTTGTTGTTTCAAGTCAAAGTTTTACAGAAAAGATTTAATAGACGAACTTAAAATTTTTGGCATGTCTTCCGGACATCATAGATGGTTTTTTGCGTAGCCGAATTATTCGAAAGATCGAAGAAGGGCGAAAAATAACAGATGTTGCCATAGAGTTCGACATCGCTCACAGCGTTGTTTCACGGCTGTGGAAGTCATTTAAAACTACTGGAATGTGTTGTAGACAGCACGGGGGAGGTCGTGTTAGAAGTACGACGCCTGCAGAAGACAGATATATCATCCTATCAGCAAAAAGGAACAGGCGTACCACAGCTCAGCAGGTGGCAAATCAGTTTCTTGCTGCCTCAGGAAAGCAGATCTCCCGAAAAACTGTTGCCAGACGTTTTAGGGGAGGAGCACTATACGCACGCAGACCTGTTGTGTGTGTCCCTTTGACCAGACAGCACCGTACTGCCCGTTTGCAATGGTGTCGTGAGCACCACAATTGGACTGAACAGGACTGGGCATGCGTACTATTCTCAGATGAGAGTAGGTTCAGTCTGTCATCGGATTGTAGACGCCAACTGATGTGGCGCGAGAGTGGTACTGCTTATCGTCCAGAAAATATCCAGGAAACGGACCGATATCCGACATGCAGTATCATGGTGTGGGCCGGCATCATGATCAATGGCCGCACGCGCCTACATGTGGTTGCGAATGGGACTATGACGGGCCAACGATACATTGATGAAGTTCTACTTCCTCATGTTCGTCTTTCCGTGGTGCTGTCGGTGATAAATTTGTTTTTATGGACGACAACGCAACATGTCATCAAACACTCGCTGTTCAGGATTGTCTAGACAGCGAGGGTATTCAACGTCTCGTATGGCCAGAGCGTTCTCCAGATCTAAACCCCATTGAAAATGTGTGGGATGCTTTGGGGAGGCAAGTTGCTCGTCGAAACTATCCTCCGACAAACAAGAACACCCTCATCCGTGCACTCACAGAAGAATGGGATAAATTGCCTCATCAGCTGCTGGATAATGTTGTGCAAAGTATGGTACGACGTGTGGAATGTTGCATCACACTCCACAGTGGACATATCCCGTACTGATACCTTTCTTTAAGGTTTCTGCTGACTTTTAGATGCATTGTTCCATTTCTCCGTACGAAGATCAAATGAACATTTTTTTTCTTTCAAATGTTTCACAGCTTTTGTACTTTCCAGAACAATAAATATTATTTATTCTAATGTCTGAACAGTGTGGCAATTATATTTTATCCTACTAGGCCTCATGTCTCGCTTAATGTTATGCTACATAGCAATTTGTGATCCGTCCTTAGCAATTGTCCAGCAGTGTGTATATATATATACGACACATTAACTATGTGTTAATTTTTTTTTTTTAAATGAGTCAATTTTGTCACATTTTTAAAGGCAGAAGATTCCAATCACTCTGTATTTCTTCCACATTGTCGTAATAAAGCGAGCTTATATCCCGTATAAAAATTGGTGTTCCTAAAATTATTCAAAATTCCTTTTATACATTCAATTACACAAATTATAAAAATAATCACGCGAAAGTTTTTTCTTCTGTGTAAAACTCTGCAATATTTCTTTTAATAGCTTTTTTCTTTGCGGTTTTATTAACGCAGAATTTTCCTCTTACATTTTTCATTTCAAATTTAACGCGGTTTGTCGTCAATGAGTGAACATTGGAATATGTAGAGAACAGATGCACCTGTAGCTAGTATAGGTTTTTTTAAAAAAAAAGCTTCTATAAATATTTATTAAACTACTTATATATGGATCTCAGGAGGATATGAGAAAATGTAACATACTGGTTATAATAATATTCGTAAGATATATTTTTGGGCTCATAAATTTGTTTAAAATGTATTATTTATATTTTATTCGTTTGTTAGCTTGTCATGAAAAAGTATTCTTCTATCAGGCTCGAATAATTTTATAAAGAATAACTATCAAGACGCAATATCTTTTGTGAAAGGAAGGATACAAGCAATTTTACCTTACATACGTCAAACAAAGTGTTATTTGCCGAACAATTTTCTAAACTTCATAAACATTCTTCAAAAGGCGAAACATAAAATATGAAATACTAAAAAAATATAGATTGTTTTCTTCCCTCATAAAACAAGAATTTTTATATACATATAAAGGGTGTTTTTTAGAGGTATAGAAATTTAAATTGCAATAAAACAACGATGTATTATTCGATTGACATGAATTTTTTTTATTCGAAAGATAATCTTGTGGCATTACATTTTAAATATGATTTCTGGCATATGACTGTCACGGCTGGCTCGGATGTAGTCCAATCTGGACGTCCAATTTTCGATGACTTTTTCCAACATTTGTGGCCGTATATCGGCAATAGCACGGCGAATGTTGTCTTCCAAATGGCCAAGCGTTTATGGCTTATCAGCATAGACCAATGACTTTACATAGCCCCACAGAAAATAGTCTAGCGATGTTAAATCACAAGATCTTGGAGGCCAATTCACAGGTCCAAAACGTGAAATTAGGCGGCCACCAAACGTGTCTTTCAATAAATCGATTGTGGTACGAACTGTGTGACATGTTGCGCCGTCTTGTTTGAGCCACAGCTCCTGGACATCATGATTGTTCAATTCAGGAATGAAAAAGTTTGTAATCATGGCTCTATACCGATCACCATTGACTGTAACGTTGTGGCCTTCATCGTTTTTGAAGAAGGATTCCACCAGCACATAAATCGCACCAGTCAGTTTTTCTGGATGTAACGGTGTTTCGACATATACTTGTGGATTAGCTTGACTCCAAATGCGGCAGTTTTGTTTGTTGACGTAGCCGTTCAACCAGAAGTGCGCTTCATCGCCAAACAAAATTCGCTTATGAAAATCCGGAACAACGGCAATCTCGTTTTGGGCCCATTCGACGAATCTACGCCTTGCTTGATGATCGTTTTGATGAATTGCCAAACCAAACTGAGAATAAATCACTTGACATCTGTTAAATCGGTCGCCATCTTGGAAAGTAATGCCAACTTAAACTTCTATACCTGGAAAAAAACACTCTTTATAACAGATCATGTTTGGGGAAGATTTTAAAATCTGAAACATCACGTATTTATTGAGGGAAATATAAAAAAAAAAGACTGAATTATATTTCTTTTATGATAATCAAAGTTACATATTTATTTTTTATTTTTTGATTTTTAAAAAACTTTTACTAATTAAATTATTTGCTGCCTGACGAATTAGGATACGAATGCCTTGTAACATAGATACATTTTTACGCTTTTATTTGAGAAATAGAGTTGAAAAATAATGATACAATATGTTATAGAAAGCTAAAGATGAAACTCGAAGGTTACGCGAAAATACCTGTATTGAGTTCAAAACTATGTACTTGGATAAAATCCAGGTATTCGTTAAACAAGTCGTATTCCCTATATTAAGCTTTTTTAATAACCAGTACTTCGTTATAAAAATAAATCATTTATTAAATCTTAACTCATTTTTTTCATAAATAAACTTTTCTTATCCTGTTCAATTTATTTACTTATTAACATTCTTTAAAAAGTTTTCAACTGACTTCGGACAGATTATATTTTTTTATGAATTCAACCTTTGAGATATTGACTAACCACCTTCTTTTAAATAAGTATTTTTTACAGCAAAATTCTAATTTTTAATCTCTATGGTGTGAGTGATCATTAAGATGAAAGCTGGCTATAGTCTGAAAAAATAATTATCGCTAGTATCATAATGTATGTTACCAGAGAAAATATCTGGAAGCTATGTTTAAAGAATATATTATGTTTAAGACTGTTCGTTATATTTAACAACTTTATTTTAAGCTTCTGTCTCTCGCAATATATAAAAAAAGTTTTTCGTGGTTCTATTAAATATTTATTACGTACTATCGCAATAAAAATAAAATTGTAGCAGATTTCAATACACATGCAATCTGCTCCGATTTAAAAAATAGAAATTAAAAGTAACACAATACTTATTCCATTACTTAAAAGTAACTTACTTAATATATGTATTACAAAATTTATTACTAAACCCAATAATTTGCAATGTTTATAATTAATGTCGTATTGGAGAATTTTAACGTCAAAATACATTTTTGCAGCATTCAACACAATGTAACTGTATGAGGAGCGCATTGAAAATTATGATTAAAAATCTGGTCACAATTACTGAAAGTTCAAGAAAAGATCACTGTTTTGACCCCTTTAAAATTCTATCAGAACTTGTGTTACAACTAGGCACAGCAAACGAAAGAAACTTTTTTTTTTTCGCTATAGACGACTTTTTCACTTTACGCTATATTTTTCTTCGGATAAAAAATTTTAACCCGCTATCTATAAACGGTAAGGTTGTAAAAAAAGTTTATTAATGTTCGCAATTTTAATCGCAGTGGGAAAAAATTAAATGTAATATTATTTCTTCAAAGGAAACTAAATAATGTTGTTCCCTGATCAGTTTATACATTCTTAATAAACTTCTAAAATAGAATTGTTTCACCTGGGAGCTCAATACGTGTGTATATTGTACTTTATTTGTGATACTAGAATGAACTTATATTTTAAGTGGCCACAGTACTTGAGTGATGATGACCGTGAACTCATTGCCGGCGTTAATTAGTCAAGTCACGGATTTGTGTTTACTGAATACCCCCTCCCCGAAAGAAAGACTGATTAATGTTAAATTTGTATACGTTTAAACTTCGCGAGTGGACGTAGTGTAAACGTCGGATGAGTGGTTTCCACTTTATGTTCAATCTTTTGTAAACGTCCCACAGTAAGTTTTTTCGAAAGTTAAAAATTGTGCATCCATTATCACATAATGATATGCCTCAGAATCTCTATAACAATATTATACATCGTTCAAGAACCTGTTTTCAAAAGTTTGGCATCTCATATTTCTGTCTGGTAATTTTGATGAAATAGAAGATTTATCTTTTCTGAAAACATCAGTTTCATGATTGTTGTGTTCACCGCACCATCTCTTGTTAGCTTTTTGCTTATTAACAAGACTTGATCGTTTTTGTCTAGGCATGACGATATAAAGTTTACTTATTAATCCAAAGATATTTAAATGAGTATTTAAAAATATAAAGCAATAAATTGATTAGATAATTGGCTTTGTAAAAAGCCTTTATTTTTAATACTAATGGTTCTAGAACAAGAAAAAAAAGAATGTGGAAAGAGAGCAAAATGATAAAATGTTTCTCTCTTGCATAAAAACAGATGAATTAATTTACTCATCTTCTAATTAAAATATTTAGCTTTAGAATCGCGTGTAAAAGGAAATTAATCGAAATTGTTTTGTCTAGGATGATAGCGTCTGCATAAAGTAGACGTCATGTTTTTTAGTTTCGGTTTCGCTTCGACATACTGTTAAAAAAAGTTAATTAACTCGCAAAATAATGCAGCTAGAGCTACCAAATTTTATAAATATATTAAAAACAGTCACCCAACTAAAATAAGGTAATAAAAAAAATTAGTTAATTTAGTCATTTTTAGCATAATATGCCTCATTAATCAAGATTGAAATTTACTAAGTTTATCTCCAATGGTTATCATGTTGCCTAAAGTTTAAAAAATTCATAATTTTTAAAAGGTTATTAAGTTAGTGAAAACAATATGGATTTCTCAACGTTTAAAACATCCATTTAACGCTTGAAATGAGTTTTATGGTTATAAACCATTAGTATCCAAATGATATAATTTTTGTTCTAATTCTTAAAGCTAAAATAAGTGGGAAAAAGTAATATTTTGATAAAATGAAATATCAAGAACAATTATAAAAATTATTAATTGTCGCATATAAAAACTTTTGCATTTTGCGTTTTCTTGCATCATAAAAAAGTTAAATGCAAAAATTATAGATATCTCTGCACATTGTTCAAGATTGTACATTAACGTGAATCTCCAATGCAAAATCAAAACCACTGGCTACGAATTTCGTCATTGTTAACAATGTATGATTGGAAATGAGATATCTGTTAAAACACTCTACTCTCCAATCTTCCACAGCACAACAATATAAAGACCCTGAATCTTGACACAGGTTTTACATGAATCATTTCCTCTCCTCGAGGACACATTCAGTGTCTTATTATTATACAAAATTGGTTGTACAGATCCCGGCTTTTAAAAAATCTATAAACTATATTAACCCGCTATTTAATAGCTTCAATAAATCATAAACTATTCAAATACGTTATGTTGATATCGGAAATTGCAAAAACACAAGCACACGTTTTTAAAATTTGATTATTAATTAACTTATCTCGTAATATTTAAGGTATGGGGGTAAATATTAGGAATTGTGCGAAATTAAATTGATGTAAGGGTGTATCAGTACAATGGTTAAAAAATTTCAGGACTAATAGAGTTCACCCAAACGATTGGAAATCACACAGAAAAGACATGATTGGCAACCCTTTCCTGGCTTGGTAGTAAACTGAAACATGTAGGGAAGTCTTTAGTTGGTGCTAAATAAATAGAAGCATCGGATGTCTATGCTACTTGCACGCTTTTTTAAAGCGCACGCTATGAAGCTTCCTTTCGCCTGCTAACAAAGTGGTAGTTAGATCAAACGTTATACACGAACACTGAGCTCGCTGATATGCATCTGCATACGAGCGCCAAAAATTAACCCGATAGCGGATTCTTGATGGACACACGTGAAAGTGAGCTCAGATTAAGAACACCAAACAACGAGATGTGCGCTGAATCTGGTACTTAACAATTCCAGAACCAGTATTTGGACTATTGCGAGTCATGTTGGGGTTTCTCATATGACCGTCTTATAAACTACGAAAATTCCTATCACCCCAAAATGCCCACTTTTTGTCAATTTTAATGTTCTTTTCTTCTTAATTTTTTTGCTGTTCTAATGCAATGTTTGCTGTGTTTTCCTCTTAAACATGCCCTGCATTTTGAACCGTCACTACCACGTTAGAAAAGTGTTTTCGACCTTGCATTGGCATGTGATTTTCCATCGTTTAGTCGTACCATATCGTTTATGAATCGTTTGTGTCTGTGTAACCACTGTACTAATATACCTTGCATAGTCCTCGTGACTTTCAAAAATAACTCTGGAACTAATAGTACCCTTAGAAGAGTTGTCGAACATTCCTTTTCCAACAAAAAACACCAAAAAAATCGGATTTAATTATTCTGCTGATGGATGTAATTGTGTGCTGTTAACAATTCACCTTCGAAATTATTTTTTTCAATTACTAAATTACCGAGTTGTTCAAAGTATCACATTATGATACCCTATTTTCGATTAACTGCACTTTGGTTGACTTCTAAAAATAAAACGAGTAATTTTTCCAAGGAAGATAAAAAACAGTTTTAGCCACACGAATCATTTAACTCAATCTCCCTCGTTATTGGAACATTGATTTTTCATCGACCAAATTTGTATCTCGTGTTCTTCAATTAATAATTTCTTCACAAAGAAAACAAGCTTGATACTTATTAAATGTTTCGCATATTGTAAGAGGAACTACATAATAATTACGGTAAGGAAAAAAAAAGAAAAGTTATCAAATTTAGGTTTTTTTTCTTGACCTTGACTTAACTTTTATATTTAAGGGTTTTTGAAACTTTTCAAATGTGTTTGTAACAAAATAAAGTGTGTACATTTATTGCTGATTTACATTAAGATACTTCGAAAAATAAACAAAATGAAAATTTTCTCCTATTTTAAAAAGAAATAAGTTCCTGAGCGTTGTCATATGATTAAGTAAATCATTAAAATACACTGGCCTCAAAAAGTTAAGGTACAACCGGGTTTTTGTGTCTAATTTGCAAATGAATGAATGTAGAAACAAAAAATTTGGAGGATATGTGCATTAAATAGTTTTTTATTGAATGCGTCATAGAAATTTGTATAAGTGTATTGAAAAAATGATTTATAACAAAAAAGCAATCTCTGCGGAAAAGTCCATTCTTGAGAAAAACAGCACATCACAGTGTTATGTGGTAAAATGGCATAAAAACAATACAAAAATGGGTTCTAATAAGGAATGTGTCCACCCCTAGCTTGAATGCATTGGCGGCATCGATTTCCCATGCTGTTTATTAAGTTGTCGGACACCGGAATAGGAAGCGAAGACCCAGACACAGAGTAAGCCTTGTTTCAGCTCATGTAACGACCTTGGAGGAGGATTTAAAGCAGCAACCTCTCTGCCAAGATAGTCCCAAAAATGTTCTATCGGATTCAGGTCTGGAGATCGAGCTGGCCATTCCATTCGTTCCAAACCGTGATCCTCTAGATACTCCTCAACAATCCGAGCTCGGTGAGGTCGTGCATTATCATCCATCAGAATGAAGTCGTTACCAATAGCAGCAGCATATGGGCGGACATATGGATCAAGGATCTCATCCCGATATCTAAGACCAGTTACGGTTCCTCCATGGAACACATGCAGGTCAGTGTGGCCACCGAGCGAGATCCCTGCCCAAACCAGGATTCCACCACCTCTATAACTGTGTCTTTCAACAGTGTTGGATTGATGGTATCTAGTGCGCTGTTCCCTCTAGATCAGTAGACGCCCTGAATCACTCTCCATTGTAAATCTGGACTCGTCTGTGAACAGCACAGAAGCCCATTGTTGCTGCGTCCAAGAAACATGTTCTCTTGCCCAGCATAAGCGGTTCCTTCGCTGTCGTCCGTTGAGGGGAACGCACACAACTGGTCTTCTTGCATACAGACCTGCATTGTGAAGACGATTTCGCACCGTAGTAGCGGAGAGATTCTTCTTCCTGATGCTTGAAAGTGGTCTGCAACGAGCTGCGGCACAGTAGTGGTTCTTCTACTTCGTGCCGAAAGAGCTAGAAAACGGTCTTCTGCAGGTGTTGTAGCTCGTGGTCGGCCTGTAACAGGTCTTCTGGACACAGAATCTTCGGATTGGTATTGATCCCAAAGTCGCTGAACAACACTACGAGACACATTGAGACGTCTAGCAGCATCAGCCTGCGATAATCCCATTTCCATCCATCCAACTGCCCGCCACCTTAACGAATTGGGTAAACGACGTCTCTGAGACATTTTCTAAACTCTATTGACTATTGTCACCGAAATTGCGAACAACTGTTGAAAATCAACACAACTTACACACAAAAGTACGAAAGCTTGATATTTGCATATTTTTCTCTCACTCATAAATATACGTTCTTTTCTATAAAATATAAGCGGTAGCAATCGTTTTTGCATTAATGTTTTTAAAGTTCGTTATTATCATTCATGTAAACTATGCATTTTATTGTTACTGCCATTTTTTTATGGTGAGCTTCGAAAAACATGTTGTACCTTAACTTTTTGAGGCCAGTGTATTTCATAAAGCAATCAAGTGGTATTTATTATTACATGTACTTTAAGGTGACTAGCTATGTTTGATGCATTTTTTTATAAAAACTAATTTTTCAAACTCATTGAGTGTTTTTTCGATAGAAAATATAAAAAGAATTCGTAAGCATTAGAAAAGTTGTTTGATTTCAGGGAAGTTTCTTTAAAAAATTTCATCAAAATGGATAACACTATATAAAAAATAAAATAATGCGATTATCATAATTTTCTTCAGAAATGATTCAAGCTGCAATGTTCCTCGAAATTAATCCAAAATCCGAGAACTATTCGCATACAAAAAAAAATTAAATATATAAATAAATAAAAACGTCCTTTCATGGGTATTTTTGCAATTATTTAAGTTTTTTTCTCATGAAAACAACCCTATAAGTAAATAGTTCACTTACTACCAAAAAAAATGTTATCTTTATAAAAAAAAGCTTACAGAACATTCTCATGAAATTTCAAAACATCTTGGTTTATTATAAAAATGTCATGTAAATGTTAAAAAGTTTCATTCAAAAAACAAAATTTTGAAAAAAAAATATTTAACGCTATTTGTTAGCGCAAAAAAGTAATTACTCTTCACAATACTGTCTAAAATTCACCAGGACGACATGTCAGGCCTTAATTTTCTTGCTACAACCTTTTTTTTTCGGCGAGCTACTGTTGCCTTTATTTTTCCTTCGTGGTGTTTTAAAGGGCAATTTATTTTTTTTTCTTTTTGCGTTGCTGATACGTCAAAAACAAATTTAACACACAGATCATATGAAACCAACATTTAACCCCAACTTTTTTATCATATTTAATAAACCAGCATACTTTCAACTGAAGAAAAGTTACGCAAGAATTTAATTGTAAAATTTTTAGTTAAACAATGAACCGGGTTTTTTTCAGAACTATGTCTTACAGAACATTGTTAAATCTTATTGTTATTTTGTGTCAAGACGTGTAGATATTTTTTTAAAGTTTTTTATCACACATTTTTACCTAAAGTTATTTAAAAATGTTTATAATAATTTGTGGGATTCCATTGGATTTGGAGGCGGATTTCCCCCCAGAACTTTTGATTTATGTAATTATCTCCAAATATCTGTTCCTGCTAGACACTGTCTACGTATAAAGTATTTAATGCTCGGACAACAGTAGCAAAAGTCAACAATAACTGAACTTTCATACATGCTGTTTTTTTTTTTATTTTACAGCAAATTAATTTTTCGTAATGAGTATGCAGTTTATCGATAAAACTGTCCATTAACTTTCCAATCTCCCCCCAATGTTTTCGTTGAATTTAACTGCCACATAAGACTCCTAAAAACCTTATGTCCACATGATCAATACATCTCAGTATGTGTTGATCATGTCAGATATGTATATACTATGAGTCTGTAAAAAATACATATTTTTATGGGTTCATAAATTTTGAAATCTTTGCTATCGTAGTAATCTGTGTATTACAATTACTGAAGATTTTCTGATCGCTCAAAGAAGTTATATGCTTCGACACAAACTCCATACTTGAAGCAACAAACATGAGAATTAGCAGCGCCTTGAACCTTTGTCAGGACATAACCTAAAGAAACGTGACACTATTTCGATGTCCAATACTTTTCCAGTATCAGTGGGGATGTAGCAAAAACAACTATTGTGACACTAATAGTCACGTTTCTGGGAAATCCCATCCATCCATAGACACTCCATAATAGCTTAACTCCTCCTAGATGTGTGTTTTTAAATTTTTTAGACTCAATTTCTGCACTTTTGATGCTTTATGTTGCAATGCCATTGATACATTCGCCAACATGCACCTGATCAAGCGAGTGACACAGCTATGACGTAAGAATTAAAAGTGATGTCATGTGACCCGGTTACAGATTGGTTCCTGATTGCATCACTAAATGATGCCAGATGGTAGAATTTGATTTAAAAATCGCAGTCGTGATGTTCTGAAATAGAATGAAATATGTATGTCTCTCTGCTGTGCTGTGTTTTTATAATTGTTAAAATATTGTCCAATAATCGTCTCATAAGATATTTGCAGAGACTGTTTAACAGAGTTGTAACACTTTCTATTGAAACTACAGATGCCACTTACTGAATTCTTAATTATTGATTAAAAAAAATGCTTTGGAAGGGAAAGGAGTCCAGCATAGTGAAAAGTTTATTTCCATGAGCATAACCACTTCCAATTAGTCTTAAATGAAAAAAGTTACAGTATTTATAGCTTTAATTTACTGTTGATTTTTCAGATGGGTTACATTATTTTATAAAATTTACATTTTAAAATACTTGACCGCTTTCCAAACTTTGAATCATGTATCAAATAATTCATCATGTATAAGCACACTGGACAATTTAGTACTGGAAACACAGATATGTGGATGACTTGACACCAAATATCCGATGCCCGAATATTTCATTAAAAATTTCAGAATAAATTTTTCTAAGAAACTGTCATTCAGATCTCTATATTTTGAAACACGTGAAAGCTTCATTTCATTATTGACTGCAATAGATATTTCGTTTTCAGATTGAGCATTTGCAACTACACGCTTCTATGTATACATATTTTTTTTACAGATTAGTGATTTTTCGAGTCATATTTGTTATCATGGTCTCTATACCAAAAGAATTAAAGAAATTTTTAAAGTAAAATTTTAATGTGGAAAATATAAATTCTAAGAAAACAAAAAAATATAGCTAAACAAAATACGCTAAGAGGAAACCAAACTGCGTTGCCAATTTTTAGCAAAAAACAACCGTACTATAAGTAAAGTAGAGGCAAGAACACGAAAAAAATTACAGAAATGTTTTTTTATAAATTATAAAATGAGGAAAACTGTAGAAATTGATTTAACAATAGCAGTTCACCTCCCGTTTCCGGTAATTTCTTTCAGAACATTACGTTTTTTTAAAGTAACTTTATTTCTATTTCATGCAAATGAAAGAAAAAAAATTTAAAAAGAAATTCAGAAACTAAAAGGTTCTCAAATAAAAACTGCCTAATGTTGCTAAAAATTGATGTTTCGATGGTAGGGAGTCACATTTAAAGAAGAATACCAGATTTTTTTATGAATTCAATATTACAAATCAATTACAAAAATACATAATGAAAAAAAATTGTACAGAAGTTTGAAAGCGTTTTTCATTTAATGAAATGTACAAAGACAAAGAACAGGAAACGTTTTGCTGAAGAACTTCTTACATATTGTTGTTAATGATAGTCAGTTGTTAATGTTAGTTGGTATTTATATTGTTTACATAATTAGTTTAATGAAGAACTTTCTTAAAAATATAAATATCAGCTCAATATACGACAATATCATGAAAAAAAATGTAGAATACATGCTTTTTCAAACCCTTCAACACAATTAGCAGCTTAAAAAATATCGGGTAGGCTGTCAACATCAATTTCCTCACTTTAATTGTGAAAACTTTTTGCAGTAGAAATTAATCACATATTATAAATCACTCATTTGAAGTGTTTGTATTACTTGGTATGGAATAAAATAAAAAATTGCAGTTACCCAACTATCTCAGCGATCATTAATTAGCATTCACACATCCTAATGCGAAGTAAAAATATTTACCAAGGAATTTCTTTTAAAATGTTGTTTGTTAACGTCATACGTTGAAGCAGTGATTCTCAAACTTTGGCTCTTGCCACCTTGGAGGCCTCATTATTTTACGTGGAGGGGGAGGCAAGCAGATGAGAAAGTAGGAAATACATTTTTAAGGTATCCGACTACGTTCAGAACGGTGAATTTAAAAAGCGCATAAATGGATAATTTTCATGATAATTAGTGTCACTTAGATTAGAATACGTGTGTAAAATTGTTTTAAGGACATTTTGACAAAAAAATTATTTAAATATAATATTGCGGCAAAAAAAAAAAAAACAACTTAGAAGTCTTTTTTTTTTTTCAAAATGTTCTCCTTTTGTGAAAAATGCTTCTATTATAATAATATTTTGCCTGTATATAACATCGACCTCTGTACAGAGGCTCAACTATGATTTTTGAAAAAATCACATTATTCGCAAAGTTACAACTAATTCAAATAATTATCTGCGTTTTTTCCTTAAAATTGATCCCCTTGGTTGTCGTAAAACATGAATAAACCCACTTCTAAGTCATATATTTCAAAAACTCTAGGTCATCTGAACAGGGTCTAAGCTGTATACAGGAAAAATAATATTATAATAGAAGCATTTTTCACAAAAGGAGACAGTTTTGAATTTGGGTCATTCTATGTTCATTTTTTGTCAAAAAATTGTACTTAAATATTTTTTTTTATTGTAATACTATTCTTAAAACATTTTTAAATACATTTTCTAATCTAAGTGTCATTAAATATCATAAATACTATCCATTTGCATGCTTTTGCAAAATCCCGGTTCCGAAAGTCGTCGGATACCTTAAAAGAAATTTACTTAATATATATATATTAACTAAAAGTAATATATATATATATATATATATATATATACATTTAATACATATCATGATAATTTGTACTGTTTAGTATTAAGGTCGTACTGCAACTTTAGCTTCAAAACGCATTATATTTTCATTCAATATCTTGCTTTTATATGAAGAGGGGGAGCATTAAAAAATTATATATATGATTGAAAATTGTGTCGCAAATACTGAAAGTCTGATAAACACTGCTTTAAAGCAACACTAAAATACTATCGACGGACTTCCTAATTGTGTACGATGGTCAAGTGTCCAGAAAAGACACGATATCTAACACGTAAATACACTCTGTCGCAAAAAAAAAAAATATGCACCCAGAAGAAATCAAGCTACAATCACGAAACTCGGCAAGAATGTAGTCTGGTAAGAGATATGCAAATGATTAAAATTTCGAAGCCAATGAGACAAGGCTAAGTGTGCTATGCGCATATTAGTTGCGCAACTGGGAGAGTTTAAAAGCATGAGTACGAGCGCCGTACGGCTATCCACACGAATCTGATGACTTTGATAGACGATATTGAGACTTAGGATGCCTCTAAGACGTAACCGGCGGCAGTACGAGCAGCTGACGGACTTTGATAGGGGCCGTATAATAGGCCTCAGAGAAGCAGGTTGGTCGAATAGACGTATCGGCCGCCACCTCGGTCGGAGTGATATGGTAGTTGCTCGGTGTTGGCAACAGTGAATCACAGAAGGTAGAGTGTACCGTCGCGGAGGGTCAGGACGTCCCAGGAACACAAATGATCGCGAGGATCGTGCAATCAGAAGAGTGGCCACTTTGGCACCAACAACGTCGCTAGCATCGATTCAACGCCACTTACCTCCTTCCAGACATCCAGTGCCATCAAGAGAAACCATAAGGAGACGACTGACCGAAGTTGGCTTGAGGAGCCGACGTCCGCTAAGACGCTTACCACGGACCCCACTTAATAGGCAGTGTCGACTGGATTTTTGCCGACCTCGGGCAACTTGGAGTGTGACAGACTGGAGACGTGTCATCTTCAGTGATGAATCCCGATTCAGTCTCAGTGCTGATGACCACCGCACACGTGTCTGGAGGCGCACCGGCCAGCGGTCCGATCCGGCATTTATTGTCGAGCGGCATACAGCAATTTCACAAGGTGTGACAGTGTGGGGAGCAATTTCTTGGGACACACGATCATCTTTAGTGGTCCTTCAAGGCACTTTGACAGCTCGCAGATACGTGGACGATATTTTAACGCCGATTGTGCTACCCATGCTATCAAGTCGCCCAGGTGCCATTTATCAACAGGATAATGCTCGTCCACATACTGCGCGACTCTCCCAACAATGTCTTCAAGGATATGACGTCCTACCATGGCCTGCCAGGTTACCAGATCTTTCGCCAATAGAGCATGTCTGGGACGCGCTGGGAAGGCAATTGCAGCCGTCCCGAGATACAGGAGAATTAACTGCGCAGATGCAAAGACTATGGCAGGATCTTCCACAGGGGGTCATAAGTGATCTAATTGAATCGATGCCACGCCGAATTTCGGCTTGTATAGCTGCCAGAGGTGGCTTTACTACTTACCTGATTTTTAACCTTTTGCAAGCTGTAACCGCTTAATAAAATGATATTTTGTTCTGAATTTTTAATCATTTGTTTATTTTCATATACACTACATGCATACCAAATTTCGAGAATGTAGCTCAATTTCTTCTGGGTGCATATATTTTTTTGCGACAGAGTGTATATACGTAGTTCGCCTTTGATGTAAAGCTAAAGACATGTGTGGAGACCATATGGTCTCTTATAGTGGACTCGGCAACAACTCGGCTTATGTTGTAAAATCATTTTAAATGTTGTGTTGTATTGACCTCCCTCCCGGCCATGCATTGATGATGGTCATGCCTTGGTCTAGTGGGTGATCAAAAATTTTTCCTTACCATGCCAACTGGACGAATTTTAATCTCAGACAACTTAAAGTATATTAATTACTTCACATGGCATGTCTTTCGTAGCGTGTGAGAATAATATTTATGCCACATTATAAAGTTGTAAAAGAGCTATTGGTGACGGACCTGGAAGTTTTGAACAATGGTCAAGTGACGAGTACAACAACTGAGTTGACACCCCTCTTTCTTAACATTTCTTGTTGACACCCCTCTTTCTCTCTTCGAGAGAACGTCTGAGCGTCTATATATTTAATGTTCTTCATCTCCTTTGCATGGTAAGTATGTGAAGATCTCCTTGGACCTCACTTTGAGAACGAGAATAAATAGGAGTCATATAAGAACCAGTAGCCATTTTTATAAACTACTTTCTTTATTTGGTTATCTTATCCAAATAGAATCAAAGACTTATTAACAAATATATCTAACTAGCATTATGAGGTTTTAAAGGTAATATCCTTTAAATTAAATAATTAATTAATTAATGATCCAATTAATTAACAATTAAATAACGATCACGCAGAGATTATTACGATAAGAGATCCCAGAATTATATTCTATGTCCTTATTGAACATTTAATTTTAATTTCATTCGCAATAATAAGACCAATATTTACCACACTGCAATTCAGCTCAGCTCAGCTCTGCTTTTATCTGAGATTAAATCATCCAACAAGAAATCTTCAATTTAACTTCACTATAACTTTCTGCTTCAATCTCTATCTCCTACTGCTCAAATTTTACTATTCCGTTTGACTTAAATACTTTATCTAATCTGCATAACAAGGAATCCTGTCCTCTTTTTGGAGTTGATTGGAAATAGGTAGGGAATTAAATTTCCCTAAAAAGGACGACTCAGAAGGTTAGTGATAAAGTTCCGTATAGATTTGTCACAAGTCTTCAACGGTACTAAGTTTGAACTCATGACATGCCAGTGTCATGTAAAATATCTTAAACATTAGGCTACTTCGCTCATGTCTTCTTGGTAGTACTAGGATTCAAATAGACAATTCAACTGAAACAACGCTTTACCAACCTCAACATCCCTGTCTGCGACCTGATTTCTTGCTCCTTCTTCAACTCTCGCGGTATCTAAAGGCTCATTTACAACCACATAAAACGTCGTGTATTTTTTGGTATATGATGATGTAGCCCAATCAGAAAACTTTGCTCACTCGAATAAACTAATTTGATGGGTCTGATTTTAATTCCTTGGTGTGAATGAGCCTTTAGGTACTAGATCAGCTCTCAAGCATTACATCAAAGTGCAAGTTTCAGTTCTGAAGTTCTTGCAGAACATTTGAATATAATATGGAATAAGGAAATGCTAAGTTTGATTAGGTTTAAAAGTCCAACCTTTAGTAGGAAGAGGCATATTTGATTTGATATTAACTTACCCCGAAATGAGAAGTCACACGATGTCTATTGGTGACGTACCATTATTTTGAACCGTAGCCAAGTAAAGGGGATGGTATCTGAATTGGCCCCTGTCTCCACATATCCATAATATGTCAAGAAAGGAAGGTATCAGTTTTCGGATATGTTATTTGCCGCTTGAACTGTTACTCCAAATTTTTAATTTTAATTTAATTTAATAAACAAGGCGCAGCAATAGGGGGAGGACGAAACTCGTAAATTTAAACAAAGTTCAAGAGATCAGATATCCACTTGAGCTACCACTATACCCTTCAAATATTAAAACAAGTTCAAAGTCAGAATTAAGTTTACAGAAATATGAAATTCATAAGTCTTCCACAAAAGTGATTTTTAGTAACCTCAGTGTTCGAACCCACAATTCGACAAAAACAACGTTAGACACGATTTCATAACCATGACTATTCGAATACAACCGGCCTGTTACCCGAGTAATTTGATGTGAGAATTGTCTCGCTTAAGTCATCTGTAATAAAACCAGTTTTATCTTTGTTACCTATCACTCTGTTTTTTTAATTTTCAGATGGAAATATCTACGTCTTTGGTGGATTCCGCACACAGTCGATGGAACAGATGGTTAACACTGTTTACTTTGATAAAAAGAAAAATGCTTGGGAACCACTTTGCGAGTTGCCCAAAAGAGCAGCTGGCTTCGTTGTTGCCGTCTGCGAAAACTAGTTCATGCAGAAAAAGTACTGCCAGCAGTTATCAAGAATAATAAGAATTTATCAACAATGCACTGGACATTTAATCTTTTGTAGTACCGATTAAATAAAATTTATGGACTTTTAGCTCTCAATATATTGCATAAATATTCATTTTAAGTGTTTAATTCAAGAAATATATGTTAATTTTTTTTTAAAAAAAAATTAACCTTGAGAACAAGTAAAACAATAGACTGCAATTTAAGATTTTACACAGCAAAAAACAATAACTAAAAATATCTTATTTGTTTGGAAAATTAAACAAAAGCAAATTAGAGATTAGTTTTGAATGAAAACTGCAATAAACATAATCTGTAAAATACAAGTTATATATATATATATATATATATATATATATATATATATATATATATATATATATATATAGTTATATATATATAGTTATATATATATATATATATATATAGTTATAGTATTAGGGATTTTTTAAACTATATATACTAAATATATGTGGGACAGTGTCTAGTAGTAAAGTGAAATTTTGAACAAAAGAAAACATGATAACGAAGGTAAATGTACATTTAATTTATTAAGATAAAGAACATATTAAGTATCACACTATTTACATTATTTAGTTATTCACAAAAACAAGTCACATAAAGAAGAAAAAAAATTGAAGTCGATTCCTACTTAGATCAGCAAAGAAAAATTTTATATGTTAACTGCTTTTTATTAAATAGTTACAATTAATATAAATATGTATATACATATGACAGAATCAGGACATTAAGAGGTAATTAGTTTTTATTAATTATCATTAAAATATCGTATTGTCATCAACAACAATCGTGTATATAAAATTTCAGTTCAACTTAATGCTTAGAAACGTGAGAAAAAAAACATTTTCAAGTCTCCAAAAGGGTCGCTAAGTCTCCAAAAATGATACCAACGTGGGTGTATTTGTAATTCTTTAAATAATTAGTTTTAATCAATTAATTCTTATTAATTATAGTTAAGAAGACTTGGTACCCCCAAAATCACAGATCTATCGTTTTTTTTCATTTAATCTTATTCTTTGCATTATTATCTTTCGATTGATGTGTTTCAGTTGTGCATGTCGGAAAGTTAGAAGTTGAATAAAACTTCATTTGAAAAACAAATTAGGCAATTCAGCCATGCCCCTTTTTAGAAAAAAAAGCTAAAAAAAGCGTTTTGATAAAAAAAATCTATTTTATAAAGAGAAATAATAACATTGAAAAATAAATGTGTAATATAAAAAGCAGAATATTTCCGAGGCAATACATACAATCCTTTTTTTCTTTGTGAAATGTGTGCATGTAAAATTTTTAAATTAAGGCATGTTATATTACTCATTTTATATATAATTTCAGTTCTTATTCCTGATATATTTTTCATACACATGTAATTATAAGAAGAAATACAGCTAAAATTTTTGTCGTGACAGAAAAAAAAATTAACGTTTTTCTTGAATTTTCTTGTGCAATGAGTAATCTCTAAAAGTTGATCATTTATAAAAATGTGTGGGTTGAAAAAATATAAAAATGCAATTATTTAAAAAAAATGTATAACTAATATCTTAAAGTGGTATTTTAAGTTTAATTAAGTTTATAATAATTATTTTTTCAGAATTATAAACTTTAAAGTGGTTTCTCTCAGTGTTTTCCGAAACCTTAGTGCATTCAAAATGCTACTCCTTCGACAATTATTCATCAATCACTTCCATTTTTCACTTGTGTGTTAAAAATAAAGCATGTAATAAAATTAGGGATCCGTTTTGCTCTAAACTGAATACTTTAAAAAAATGTAAGACATATTTTTTGGCTTTTTCGTTGATTTTTAGCCTGTATATCAATATTTTTTTTTCTCTAAAACGAATAAAGTTATTGTAAAATCGATCCCTAAAGTCGTTTAGAACATCCATAAGAATATTAGAAAAATTTTAGGTCAAAAAATTATTTTTTTACAAAAGGAGTAGGATTTTAAAATTTTCCAAATTTTGCCCAAGGAATTTAAAATTTTAAAATTGTCTGAATAATATGTGTAAAAGTATAATTTTCTAGTAAGAATAATTTTCTTGAGAGAAATTATAATTTTCTTTTCTAGTATAATTTTCTTGAATAGAAACAGTGTATAAAATGCTAAAATATAATTTTTAAATACATAAATAAAGAAAGTTACTCAAAGGGTACCAAGTCCTCTTAAATTATTATATTGTCATTCAAAATAATCATGCATATAAAATTTCAGCTCAATTGAGCACTTTAAAGTGTATTTTATTAACGACTGAAAACTCCACCAAGTTAAATCAATATATACAGAGTGTGAGCTAATAGTAAGAATTGAAAAAGGTAAAGGAAAGTGTGAATAGAGAGCAGGATTCCCTTTTAACAGGGGGAAGCAAAACAAGTTTTGGCCTAACGCGGTATGTACCTTTGTTTTGAAAGCGAAGCAGATAAACAGTGTCGAACCTCACTCTTTCAATGGCCGGTGTAAAATGAATCTCTAAGGGGCCATGTTGTGCCTGACGTCATCGCGCACGAATTCTTTCATTGGATATTGAAATCCAGGAATGTTTTATTTGGCTTGATTGGGTCGTCATCTCTTACAATTGAAATGTATATTCATAATTTATTACATTTTCATAATTTTTTAAACAAATTTAATATTATTCCCTACTTATATATCATTTTATATATGCTTTAGTAAAAAAAGTACAGTAAATATATACTTCAAAAAATATAACAATATAAATGTACTAAAATAACTCATTTTTTTTCAAATTACGTTGTCAATTTGATTCAGGTGCGGGAGTATGTTTAAGAACTCATTGTTTTATTACAGGTGCTGATTGGATCGTTTCAATACACAAAACCTTTTATTTCATAAATATCGCTCGGTATAATGTGTGTGTGATACAATTGAGAAGTATAATATACATATAAAATTGCCGTATTTAGATATACTTAAGATTCTTATTCTCTTAAAAGCCTACCCGATTAAATAATTATTTCATATTTCCACGTGATTGTATGTTTTAAAATAAGATCATACAATTTTTCGCAGTACATTTTTACACCGATGGTAAGAAATTAGATATAAATTTTAAGAATTATAATATATTCCATGTGTCACCGAAGAATAAATAATCAATCACATTTAAAACAATTTAATGTTCTTCTCTTTTAAGAAGAAAATAAAATTCAAAGAAAAAAATGTCAACAAAAGATGACACCTCAACTACCACCTCACTCTCCAAACTTCTGTACCACACCAACGTCAGAACTTTGAACCTGTGATAGAATTCACGTGCTATAGAAATCCAGCTTATGACTTCCAAGATAACACACGTCATTAGTTCACGACCATGTACAATGTGCTGCCATGACCACTGCCTTTAATGGGCAATAACGCAGCTGTATATTTTATTTTAAGATGACTGCCTACCTTGAAAATGTGGTTTTTCGTCTACATAAGGCTTTTTTTTATTTCAAAATCATATAGTTTGATCATTTTACTTTCCCAAACAGTTTTTCTTTTTCCTTTACGCAAAATAGAAATAAAATTACAGTGATTTTAAAACACACCCCTCTCTACAAAAGGGAACAGGAAGTATCATTTAAAAACCGGAAATTGCAGAAAATTGCAATTTTTAACTTAAATTCTACAGTTTCTTTCATTTTTTTTTTAATTTATAAAATATATTTCGGTAATTTTTTTTTCTTGTGTTTCAGCCACTACTATATTATTAGTACAGTTCTTTCTTGCTAAATATTGGCAACACAGACAGTCTGTTTACATTCTAGCTGGTGTTTTGCTTAGCTCTATGTTGGGTCGCTTTTTATTACAAAAATTAATATCTTACGATAAAAGTTTGCTTAAAAGTTTCAAAAAATATCTTAAATATGGGTCGTAAGAACCAATATCGCTCAAGAAAGCGAAAGTTTACAGGTAATCAGTATAGGAACACACGCTCAAGTTTAGAGTTTAAGGCTTACGATGATGCAATGATACGGCCCTTGCAAGTAATATTGAACTGAAAACTGCAAGTGCATCAAAACTTCAAGATTTGAAGGACAATTTTTTAGAAAGTTCTGGAAATTCTGATGAAATTTTCGAACATCGAATATTTGATTTCACCACATTGCTTTCTGTGTTGGCAGTACTTTGTTGTCCAGTTTGTTTACATGACGAACTCAGTTTGACAGAAGACTCTAGGTGTTCAAACTTTTCATTGAAATGTAGAAACTGTGATTTTTTAAAAGGATTTACTTCATCTGAAAAAATCAACAATAAATTGAAGCTGAATAGTCTGATTGCTTTTGCCTTAAGAGTAATTGGAAAAGGGTACACAGCTGGAAATAAACTGTTCGGTATATTGGACTTGCCTTTTCTTTCCAAAACAGCCTTTCGAAATCAAGAATTAAAGATTCAGCATGCTATATCTATAGTTTCTATAGAAAGCATGAAAAATGCAGCAACTGAGAGGTGAAAAAATTAAAAAAATTCATCCTTAGAATCAATAAGCTGCTGTGGCGTGTCAATTGATGGGACTTAGCAGAAGCGTGGCTACTCGTCTCACAATGGTTGCGTTAGTTGCATATCCATTGACACAGGGAAAATTTTGGACATCGAAATAATGTCACATTTTTATAGAATATGTTCGAAGAAGGCTAAAGTTCCAGATGCTGCTTCTAATGCACATGTTTGTTGCAATCGTAAAGGTTCGGCTTCAAGTATGGAGACTGTCGGAGCTTATCGCATATTTGAGCGATCAGAGAATCATCGTAAATTGCAGTACACTGATTACTATGGTGATGGGGATTAAAGCGTATGAATCCATAAAAAGCATGTACGCTCCAAATACAGTTAATAAACTAGAATGTATTGGCCATTTGCAGAAAAGGGTTGAGAGTCATCTGAGAAAGTTAAAAAATTCTGTGAAATGAGTGGGAGGACAGGGAAAATTGACGGACAATTCTATTGACAAATTACAAAATTATTATGGAATAGCAATCCGCAGTAATACAAAAAATTTAGCAAACATGCAAAGCACAGTTATTGCTGCGTTTTATCACTACTGTTCCAGTACTAAAAAGCCTATGCATGGGCAATGCCCAACAGGAATAGATAGTTGGTGAAAATTTCAAAAAGCAAAGGCGCTTGGTAAAATATTCACCGCCAAAGCCCCTGGACTCCCACAAAATATTTTAAATATTGTTAAACCACACTACTTTAAACTATGCGATCAAACACTTTTACAAAAGTGTTTACACGGATTGACTCAAAATGCCAACGAGAGTTCCAATGGTGTGCTGTGGAACATAGTTCCAAAACAAAACTTTGTTGAACTCCAGTCTTTGAAATTAGGGGCATATATAGACGTTCTACAATTTAATGAAGGTGGCTTATTAAAAGTGATAAATAAGCTGGGGTTTAATGCTGGTAGCTATATGATACGTGTATTAAAATTGTATGACAATCGATGAATTAACGACGCAGAAAGGCATTCATTACTCTTTACAAAATTAAAAAAAAAAAAAAAACAAAAAAACACGAGCTCTCAGAAAGAAAAAAGGGTTGCATCAGGAAGAAAAGGAAGGTGCGACATATCATCCAGGGGAATTTTAGACAATTTTGTGATATATGTGTACCTTTTAACGGTAAGATAAAACTTTAAATGAGTTTTTCTCAAAATTTTGTTTTCGAAAGAAACGCTTTACCATTTACATGATATCTTAAGAACCAAACAAGATAACCTTTCGAAATTTTGTGGGAATGTTTATTATACTGTTTTTCATAAAGTGAATCAAAGGTTTTGTTGTAAGTTAAATATTTTTTTCATTTAGGATAGTTTTTATAAATAAAAAAACTTAAAAAAACATCAAAATTTTCATATTGTTATGTATAATTGTCTGTAATTTTTTTATATTTTAATATTTCTCTTAGATTTTGGCTCATTTTGAAGAGTACCATAATATGTATGTTGTGTATAAAGAAAATTGTGATAATTGTATTAGAAATTTTTATACAGTGTTAACCGATTTGGTAAAAATTTGGTTAAATTTCCTTGAAAACCACCAATTTTTCTAAAAGTACAATATTTATTTAAAATTTTTTAATGTATTTACATATTTTTATTTTTCTTCCTAAAAACACTCAATTTGTTTCAAAAACCTCTTTTTATGAAAAAATTTCATCCGAAGGTAGGCAATCACTTTAATAGTATGTAACAAAAATAAACATTTTTAGCATTGGTAAATTTCAAGGGTAAAATTTCCGGGTAAAATTTCAAGTAATTCTAGGCAGTATTTTTAAAGTTAAAAGGTTTTGAAATCACAACTTAAATGACAAACATCCTGTATTAAATGTTAGGAATAATTGATCCAAAAACAAAAATAGTCTGATACTCTTGTGGTCTAAATGGATATTTCCCAAGCCGTATTTACAATAAGAAGAAACTTTACTAACCAATGAACCAAAACAATTTCCATCGTTACGATATATATTTGAGACAAAAAAAGTGGTTTTAGTTAACAGACAAGGCTTTAAAGATAAATGTTTTATTTTCATTTTCAACTAAGATTAAACTTGCGTCAGAATGGTTTTATTTTTATAGAACATTAATCAGTATGAATTTTTACCTCACATCAATTTTTTAACCACGTCAAAAACTTCAAAAATAAGTAATAAGGAAATATATCTCCAGTTAAGTAACCCAATGCGGTTATTATTTTCTAGAGTTTCGTGTCGTCAATCAAAACTAGTTGCAGAAGTTTCACTAATGCGTGGAGCTCAAATATCTCTTATGTTGAGAGCACAAATATTTATGACGTGTTTTTAATATTTATGTTAAGGGAGATGGAATGAACTCTTCCTTTACTTTATGAACTGAAAATGCAAATTTTGAGTTATGGATGTTTCCTAGTTACTAATAGCTTTGTAATTTACTGCTTTCTAATAAACCAGAAAAATAATTAAATGGATAGCCATAAACAAAGTATTTAGCATTAAATTGATGATTTTCTCCGATATGGTCACTACTTTCAGATATATCCTTCAAGTATCTATCAAGTTATTGCAATGCCACTTAGTCAGAAACACAAGGAGCAATAGCTGTAAAATATGCTATTTCCGATGCCTAAATTTTTCACAAAAAATGATACATAAATGATCACAAAATATTAATAAAGAAAGCAAAAATACTCAAATTACTGTTTAAAGAGAATATTTAGAATACTGATACATGATATTTATACACAAGAAAACAGCAGCATGCGCATGAAAAATATAACCAGAAATCAAGTACTTAAAACAGTGCTTCTCTAACTTTAACTACTGGCAACCCAATTTTCAATCATAATTTTTATCGCCCCCCAATTAGTAATGCGTTGAATGCAATAATAATGCGCTTTAGGGGGGGCTAAAGCTACAATACGATCATAATTATGAACCGCACAAATTAACAAGATCAGTATTAAATTTTGTATACGTAACTTTTAAATAATATATATTTTTATTTTTTTACTTTTTAGTTCGATTCACTATAAAAACGTGTTTTTTTTAGTTTGTTTTTAAACTATAATTTATTTTATAATTATTTTTACTATAAACGATAAAAATCACAATTCAAGTGAATAATTTAATTAAGAGATAATATGCTTACCTACTTTCAAGGATTTTTCAATTTTTCTTTGATTTTTTGAGAAAAAAATCCAATAAAACTAATAAAAATGTTCCAAATCTGCGTGCCCTTAATAAAGGACAAAGCATGCTCATAGAAAATATTTTTGAACAAAAGTGGTTGGGCAGGGAACTTGGATCAAAACTAGTAACTTGATTGTAAAAGAAAACGTTTGCAACTCCCCTCTCAAAAAAAGGCAAAATGTGATAAATTCATTTCAGTTCCCATTAAGACTGTCTTATTGGAGGATACTCTGTCAAGCTCATTGGTAACAAATAAACAGTTTTCCTAGAATTAACAATTTCGTGAACATCAGATGACTCTGCGCATCGCGTGACCGATCCCGTGTTAAAAGTGTATTCAATAAAACATATGGATATCAGTTCTAAAAAAAGAATTGCGTAAAAAGTTTTCCGTTATGCAATGTATGTTGCCCAAATAAACCTTCAAAGTACTCAATATGATTATCCATATATAATATAACTCATTCACATGGAAAAAAGCAACAGAAAAATATCATTTACAACATTCCTAAAAGAAAAACAGATGGAGTGAAACATACCAGTAAGTTTGAAGGTCAAATATATGATACTCAAAAGTAGCATTTTAGGGGTTAAAAGAAACATAATAAAAAAATCTCTCATCGTTTGATTCCAGTAAAGCAAACAAAATGTTTTTTTATTTGGTTATAGGATCAAAGATAGCTAATGAACGTTTGAAGTGGAATGTTTTATTTTTGATGATCACCAAATGATATATATAAATTATATCAGTGTAAATGTGCATTTTTTATTAAGTCAGAAAGCATTTTATATTTCTTCATTTCAAAAAATTATTTTTTAAACCTTTAATTTTCAACATGCTCGCGCCCTCCTCGCAGGAATACCGCACCCCCCTAGGGGGGCACTCCCCACAGTTTGAGAAACACTGACTTAAAATATTTACTAAACAAATTGCTTAAATGATTTTGTTAAATATCTGTAAAGGCTTCACATTGTGGTACATTTTGCACAAGAATGTATTAAATGCTATACTATAGATCATAATTCCAATGCTTGAATGGTAGCGTTTCACGTTTCCCCACCGCAGGATCAGGGCTCAAATCCCGGACTGGGAAAGTTCGACTGAGCCTTTCATCCTTTCAGGGGGTCGAAAAATAAGTACCGAGCTAGCTTGGGAATTAAAGTCTGGGAGTTTCACGTCCGACTGACCACCTGACAGGGACATCTGCTCATGCACCTCAGTAACCAAGATCACTTATACTGCTATGAGCATAGTAGACCTTGGCCCTCGTGGGCTTTTGTGCCACTGAGCTTAGCAATTCAACCTGTATATGTGTGTGCCACTAAATATATAAATTACTCAAAAGTAAATTTCGCAGCACAAAGATATTCGCGTAGCTAAAAAAATACAAGGTAATAGAAATATATAGTTTGTAAATATATATATACCAAGCTGATATTGCTATAACATAATTTTAAAATTTTTATCTCAAATTGGATTGATATCCTTGATATCCGATACTTGAAAAGAGTGATTTATATAGAAAAATGTGATAAAATTATGTCATGGCATATTTTTTTTAATCAAGTAATAAAAATATTTTCTCAGCTTTTTCAATAGGAAAGGGTTAGGACCCGTTCAGTTTTCTTAAAAATGTATATATATTTTTTTTATATTCGTTTGGCACTCAAAGTTCTCCATCTGACATTAATTTGGACTTTCTTCCATGTTGTTGCATGTGAGGTGCACGAGGAAAAGTGTACGAGAAATTAACTGTTCATCGTGCAAACGGCAACAAAAAGGGCTCTTACCAATCGAGGAATCGAATGCGGCTCTCACTGTTGGATCTCTATAACCGAGACTGTTCGATTAGTAATCGTTCACCATACTACACGCCGATCATCATTCGTTCTCGTTCATCTAGGCCAGGGGTGGCCAACCCAAAAGACCTCTCGGGCCACTTCGGAAAAACTTTACAACCCCGCGGCCCGCATATAAAAATATATCTTTATATTAGATTTGGATCCATTACAAATATTTATTGGAGTGAAAATTTAAAACAGCTTGATATATTATTATTGTTAGCATTGTTTTTCATGTATACAAACATAGATAGTACAATAACGTAATGATCAAATGTTTAATTTATTTAATTAGTGAGATATCTGTGTCTGCACCCTTTCGCTTAGTTTTTGCAAGTCGATCCGATCCCAATGTATGTGTATTTGCGTATCGTAATTGATGTTGTAAATTTTCGTGCGTTAAGTTTGAGCACACGATTTATGTTTGCTGAATTTCAATTTAGAAAAGAGATTCTCATTATAACAGAAGCAACATGATAAAATAACAGCTATGGGATTTAATTTTTACAATAAATAAATAAATAAAAATAAAATAAAATAATAAAAAAAATAAAAAAAAACTCTTTAAACAAAAATATTGAACAAAATAGTCGAATTTTGTAAAGTTGTAAAGAATCTCGCGGGCCGCAAAATTATTCAAGGTGGGCCGCGGGTTGGACACCCCTGATTTAGGCCGTCCAGAGCCTTGCTACAAATACTGCTGCTAACAGTGTTTAACAGTAACTTCATCATTTAAGTCAATATGCTGGACAATCCACCGATTAGACCATCGACCTTCTAGGATCCCAATTATTTGAAATTTGCACAATTCTCTTAGTTACTTAATTTGCTTTGAACTTTCCTTCAAAGCCAAAGAAAATGAGAAATAATAAAACAATAAAAATAAATTTGGAGTCATTTATGAATCATTTTGCAATGTGTTCGAAAGTTGTTCTGCGCGTGGCGCATGCTGACATAAAGCTGGAAGCTCAATCTTTTGAATCTTGGTAGCAGATAGGCCACATTTCTCAAAATTTCAATCCTGCTGGTTAATGTCTTCAATCAGTAGCGCACGCAGGAAATTTTCAAGGGGGGGGGGTCCGGGGTTGAAAGTTTACCTTTCTTGTATCATGCTCCTTTTGATTTTGTCTATTTTCGGGAACAAAACACAGTAAAAAACTAATTATTCAATAAATAATTACCATTAATTAATAAAATGAATAATTGATAGCAAATACTTAATTAAATTTTACGCACTATTTACTTAGATTTATAATCAATCGGAAAAAGTCAAGGGCTTTAGGGGATTCGGACCACCAGGACCCTCCATCCCCCTCTTGTGTGCGCCATTGTCTTCAATGAATAGATTTTGTCTTCTAATATACAAGCTGGTATACCCGTTCTTCACACGGGTGAACTGTAAAAATTAAACAACACAGATTGAAGGATAAAGAAGTTTTTAATGAGTTAATTTTACGTGAATTACAAATTAAACAAAAAAAACTTTTTGCTTATCCCAGCTAAGCAAAAAAAAAAAAAAAAAAAAAGAAACAAAACTACCTCTGTTAAATTTTAAGTATGTAGATCTAATAGCTGATAAAAAGGATTTTTTTTTATTTATAATTCCCCGTAACACTCTTGAGGGTCGATTTTGAAAATACCTTCCTATAAGCTGATGTCGGCTCAGCAAAATAACACATTGTTAAAAGTTTTGCGTAATGTACGCTTAAAATAGTGTAAATAATTTATATCTGAAAGTGTAATACATTAATATTACTTTCTGTTGTATTTATTTTATGTTAAAATTGTAATATTCGCAAGCAGCGCCGTTTCTTAAATTATAATGACGATCCAATGAAAAACATAGCGAAATGTTAACGATAGAGTAAAGTTGGCAAATGCTTAGCTACTTTCATAACTCGAGCTTTATTAGAGCTTTGTAAGACCCGCCGTGTGGGGTAGCGATGCACGTTAATACTTTAGCCAACCGCATTATGATTTACTGCAGTTTTTTTCATACAATTTTTTTTGGATCACTACATGTACAAATTAAGGGATATATATAAACAAAATACTCCACTTTGGAAAATTTAATCCGTTAGAGCTAAAAAATTAATTAAAGATATTCCACTGTAAAATTAATTATGTACACCGTTCATTAAAATAAGTAGTCAAATTATTTTCTAAGGTCTTCATTAACATACAAAAACATAAGACACTTAAATTTTGACAAACTATGTTTTCCGCTAAAATACTCATCATGGAACCCGTGCTGTCATATATCTTGGAAGAGTGGATTTTAAAGAATATTAAAGCTAAGTATTGGTAGAATATTCCTGCTAAGTTAGTGTGGTGTGGTAGTTAGGAGAAGGGGGTGCCAGCTCATGTGTCGTTCCCGTCACTTGACCATTGTTCAAAATTACATGGTCCGTCTCCAAAAGCCTACGTGTAGCTGAACAGTGCGACGTTAATATTTACTCACTCACTCCAAAAAATACAGTACAGTAGTTATTGCATTTTTAAGTATAAAAATAATTATATCTGCCTATTCAATTAAAATTTAGCGTTATAATTACCTACTAATCACAAACAAACTATGCAAATATGTCCAAATGATGTAGTGTGAAAGACAAAGTTTATCTACTGTAAGTACCAGAAGCAATAAAAGTATTTATTTTGAAGAAAGATCAATTTCTTACTTCCAAATGTGCATAATAAAATCATTAAAAACATTCAAATAAAGAGAGATTTATAACAACCTCCCCCTTCAAAACTTAGTTTTATTCTGAAATAAAAAAATAGGGATTACGCTGATCACAGGGATTAATTAGAAGCGAGCGCCTTGCGTAGCTAAAACAAAAAGGGTTCTTTCACAAACAAAATATAGATATATGCTGACGTGGGCTCTTTTGCAGCGCATGCCAGGATTGCTTGCAGATGCCAGAATTTTTTCCTTCTTACTTGACAAATATCGTTATATTTTGGACACTTCTCACAATATCTTTATAAATTATTGCCTATGCTATAAATTATAGCCTACATGTTATTCTGATTTATAAGCTATATTACTCTAAAGTTACATTAAAATCCATTGAGTATTTTTTTGCCGGAAAGACGCCCAAACATCCTCACAAAGTTTCGCATTTATAATATATATCTAGATATATTGATTTATCAGAAATATAAAATATTCTATTTTTTTCAAATAATATGTAGCTATGAAATTTGATTTGATTATTGAAATTACCACCCAGATTACATTCCCCGCATATTTAATGTTTGTTTCATTACTATGCTGGTAGGGAAAAAAAGCAATATTAAAAAACAAAACAAATTTATTCGCGCGCGTGTGTGTGTGTAGCATTTAAAGCTCTCGCAAGTACTTATTGAATGAAAAACGTAGCACGAAGCTCTTATGCCTTAAGTGGGTGCGACCCTTCCGCATTAAATACTCAATATACACTGTAAAATAAAAATTTTACTTTTAGTGATAAAAAATTAATTTTTTATGATACATTTTTCCCCTCTTAAACTTTTCGTTGTTAATATATACGCCATGTTTGATTGGTTCTTAAGACAAAGTGGAATTTAATGTAAGGGGCCGTTATATTTAAAGACTGATGAGTGCAAATATATGTTGCATGACACACATGAAAGAATATAAAAATCTTTTACTTATGTATTTACTATTTAAAGCACATATATTAAATATTATAAATAATAACATACAATAAAGCCGGACTAATTTAGGTTTTATGTCTTCCGGATTAAGCAAGATATCTAATAAAAGGTGTTAAAGTAACTGATTCATCTCCGGCGTATGATTCGAGCCAGGTGCCGCTCGGACCCAATGTGTGCAGAGGGGACTTTTCTACGTTAAATATGTCGGACCTCAAACTTTATACTAGTAATAGATGGCGCTGTTATATAGAACAGTAAAATATCATTCAATTTTTTTCTTTATTTATTTAATTTTGTTTAGTATTGAAAATGTACACTGGTGTGAAAAAATTAAGGACAAAGTCGAAAAATTAGCATATCAGCTGAACGAAGAGGCACAGCGGACAGAAAGACCAATCAGGAGATTAAGTAAGGTGATGTACGGTAGCACATGCGCAGATATGCAGGTAGACGT
Source organism: Trichonephila clavipes (assembly GCA_019973935.1). Taxonomy (NCBI): domain Eukaryota; kingdom Metazoa; phylum Arthropoda; class Arachnida; order Araneae; family Nephilidae; genus Trichonephila; species Trichonephila clavipes. The sequence goes on from BMAU01006797.1 coordinate 215,911, forward strand.
AATGGGGGAGTGTCTGAGTAGTATAAAGCATGTTGTCGGTGTAAGATCAGTATTTCTGGCAAAGAGATTGCACGCCGTATAGCAGTTAAAATCACACCGATGGAGAGTAATCAATCTGTTAGACGACATCTGGATGCTTTTACCCGAGGTCGAATAATTGGGAAGTTGGTGGAAGGCCGCAGTGGGACAAGAGTGTGGCTGCAGTGTTCGGAATTGCTCACAGCATCGTTTCAAACTACAGGAACAGCTATCCGGGGGTTCAGTAGTGGTCGTCCACGAGGAACCACACCCGCAGATGACCGGTACATTGTCTTACAGGCCAGAAGAAACAGGCGGCAGACAGCGGGAGAAATCTCTAGACACACAACACAGGCGACTGGACGACCGATATCAAGTTTTACCGTGGCCAGAAGACTGCACGGTGGTGGTCTGTTTGCACGACGCCCTGTACGGTGTGTACCTTTAACGCCTGCCCATCGGAGAAGGCGTTCTCTGTGGTGCCGGGAACACCGGAATTGGAGAGACAATGAATGGGGACGAGTACTCTTTACAGATGAGAGCAGATTCAGTTTGAGTAGCGATTCTCATCGCATACTCATCTGGAGAGAGCGGGGAAGCCGCAATCATCCCTCGAACATCATTGAAAGGGACAGGTATGGAAGTCGCGGTGTTCTCGTTTGGGGAGGCATCATGCTTGGTAGTCCTACAGACCTTCACATCTTCGACGCAGGTTCAGTCAACGGGACCCGTTATTGTAACGAGATTCTTCTTCCATATGTGCGTCTTTTTAGAGGCGCTATGGGTTTGCAGTTCCTTTTCATGGATGACGATGCACCATGTCATCGCACAGTAGCTGCCGAACAGCTCTTAGAGAGTGAGGATATTGAACGTATGGATTGGCCGGCACGATCTCCGGATCTCAATCCCATCGAACATGTATGGGATTTTCTAGGCAAAAGCTGGGCAGCTCGTACCTTACCACCAGTAACGATTCGGGAGCTTCGATTGGCGCTGCAAGACGAATGGGCAGCAATGCCTCAACAACTCATTGACACCCTCATTCTCAGCATGGGCAGACGCTGTGAAACCTGCCTAGCAGTCAGGGGAGATCATATCCCCTACTAAAGACTGGATATTTCTTGCTGGACACCCATCACAGGGATGTTTCGGCCTTCAGTCGCATTGCGCTCCATGCTACTTTTTCACAATCAAGCTTCTTTTTATCCCTCTGGTTTCTCTTTATTAAGTGTTGCTTACATTACACATGTCCTTACGTATTGGGGATCTTACGGTATTAAATGTGTTGATTTGGAAAGCTTTTGAACAAAGTTATATTGAAAAAACCGTCTCGTCCTTAATTTTTGCACACCAGTGTATGTATAATATGTAGTGCTTAGAATATTTTTGAAAAACGGTAAATTATAAAACTGATTTTCCCTTTGGATGATTTGAACTGTGATGTATAATGGTGTGTACGAAAAGTTATTATTTCATTATCTACTATTAACATTTCATACTTCTATTTTGTATTCTATTTGTATATTTCGATTTGCTTATATTGAAGTTATGATTCACTGAAGATAATATTGTATAAAGTGCATTGCAAATTTTGATGTCCTGTAAGGCCATCGGCCGGCAGTATGTTAAGGTAACTGTCTCATATCCGGCTTATGATTCGAGCCTGGTGCCGCTCGGACCCAATGTGCAGAAGGGACTTATCTACGTTAAATATGTAGAACCTCAAACTTTATACTAGCAATGGATGGCGCTGTTTCAACAGCGGCGTTGTGTAACTGTAACCCCAGGAAGACGGGGGAGTGAAAAGTGGAGCGTTGGAGAGTATGTGTGAATTGGATGAGGTGTCGTGAATTGTGAGAGTTGTGAGGAGTGGATCAGGACAGCGCTCTGCACCCAGATAAATTTTTGTAATGCAGTGCTATCGCCATCTGTTGTCCAAAATATTATTTATTTTTGTGAATATATCTCATGATTATTTATCAAACCTCAGTTTAATTTGCAAGTTATTTAGTTAATGAAAATAATTTATTGTATTGTAAAATTAATATGATTCAAAAAGCCACTTTTTTAAAATTATGTAAATTTCATTAAAATACCTACACTTTTGCTTTGCATAAATAATCTGTTTCAATTTTTCATATTTGGTGTTTTGTTTGTTCAGAACTGTTTATGGTAATTTTATCAAAATTAGGGCTTAAATTTCTGTTTTATAGATAACCTTTTAATTCTTGAGAACTTTTCCTTTTGGTTTTTATCTACCACTTCGACAACAGTGATAATTCATCACTATTTCTCCATTTTGAAGTGTTTTGCAACCTCGTTGTCTAACATATTTTGACATAGTCTTGTTTTCTTCTTCTTTCCATATAACAAATTCTATAATGTTAATTAAAAGAAGGTTTACATTTACTAATATAAAATTATATAAACTTAAGTAGAAAACATTTATACGTAAATGTGTAAAATACAGTGTAGTACAGTGAAAATTTTAAACTAAATGTTTATTTAAATGCAACTATTTATACCACTGAAAGTATTGAATTCCTTCAAAATCTCTTCATTTACATCACACTGTTGGTGATCATGAATATTTTTTAAATATCTTTTCAAACAGAAATGGCGAGTGAAGACTTGATTACAAAATGAGCAGATTAAGTCTCTGCTATGCACATCCATTTCAGAAAACAATAAGTATGCAAAAATTGATTACAGAAAGGGAAAAAGCAGATTGACTAATTAAAATAACAAGAAAGATAACAAACAATTAACAAAATAAAGCAAAAAAAAACAAGAAACCAAAAGTAAAAATTATTAAAAATGTAAATAAAATGCAAAAGAACTTCCGCAAAAATCGTTTGACTAATACAGGGATACAAAAATAGCAAGGTAATCAATTATTTTAGTTTCCATATGTCGTAACAGATGGCGCTAGCACTGCATTAAAAAATCTAACTAGGTGCAGAGCGCTGTCTTGATCCACTCCTCAGTTGTGTAGTAAAGGGTGTGAGATTTTAGTTTGTAATGAATAAGGTGTGAGTAGAAGTTTGTAAATAAAGTTAATTGTTATTTGAGAAAGGTAGATTTATTTGTAGGTAGCGTAATCAGTACAAAAGGATTCATTTATATAATAAAACATTCTGTATAGTATACGGAACGTGTATTTTAAGATGATGGGTCTCACTTCTTATATTTGACTCGAGAGCTTAAATTATAAATAATTTCGACTAGATACAATAATTTGAGGCTAAATTAAATAATTCGATTATTTTACTCACTTTTTTTAACAAATGAATGGAATTTCCAGAAGTGTAAAGTGTTTAAAATGATAAATTTAAAAAAAATCTCATAAGATAATATGAAACATTTCTGTAGTAAATGTTAAGTTTTACGTTGCAAACTATTTTCTAAAATAGTAGCTCCTGATTTATAAACCTTTATAGAATTATAAAATGTATCATACTCCTTAAACACTACCAGATTTGAGTATGGTTTATTTTTATATTTAAAAAAAGAATTGAGAAATTTCAAAATTATAATTTTTATTCTATTTTTTTAAATATTATTTATTATTCTCTTTATATAAAATACTACATGATGTGTAATAAGGATACATTTTAAATTATAAATCAACCTATTTCTAATAATTAGAGCTATTATTTTAGAAAGTATTATTTACATTTTTATATTTCTTGCAGAAATGTTTCTTCAGGAGTCAGCGAGTCATGTTTTAGACTTTCTACTGGACATGCATTTTTGCAGGATTACGGGAATTGTAGATTCAAACTCTTTCCCACATTGTGACCATGACAGTTATGACTAACCAACACCCAGTCATCACTACATTTTACCCATTACTGGAGTTCTTCCTAAAATATAGACTGACTGTTTTAAAGTATATTTCTTTAAATATTTTTAACTGTACTTATAATGACTTTTTTATCGCTGTACATTTTATTGGGCTAATGGCCGACTTTGGGCCGAGAGGTCGGATACATTCATAGGATTAAAAAACTTAAATAAAATATTTTTTTTAAATACACACAAAGATTATTTTTTTTTCTTAATTATAAGTCATACCTGCTCTCATCGTTTAAAGAAGAGCTGAGAGCAGGTAGTATGAAACAATTACGTTTCCAAGGCATGCTTAAGGAATATTTGCCTTTAATAATTAAATATAAAAAACGTACAATGCAGTGTTTATTTTAGCTGAGCAAATGAAAATTATATATTTAATTGCTCCCTGGGTATTCACCCTTGTAAATGAAAACTAAATCCCCAATTTTTCTTAAGAGACAGAAAATAAAGAATTTATCGTCATTACAAAACTGTAATCAACTCCAAAATTAGAATTCAATTTGATTTCGATTACTACAACTTAAATTTTAGAAATTAATTTCACCCTGTCATACAAAATTCATTGACACGATCATCTATTGTGTCATTAAATTTGTATTCTGATAATGGAAGAGGAGACGAATATATATATCATGAAAAAATAATTGCATCTTAAGTACCAAAAACGTTGAGTATTCAAATCGTGCAATTAAAGAAATTATTTCTGACAAATTAATTTTTGAAGCAAAAAAAAAGGATTTTTGAATTAAGTTTACTACTATGATAGATAAAAACCTGCAATATATGATAATAAATTAGACTTTAATACTTTAAAGTTACTTCTTATGTGGAATCAAATTTAATTAAGATTTATTCAATAAAGTGCAGTAAAATCTTTACTTCTTTCGCTAAAGTTGTTTTTTTTAAAAGATCCCATGTAAGGCTGAGTTTATCTCTTACAGTTTTTGTATAGTTTTGTAGGTACCCTACCAAAAAAAGAAGCAATTATTTTTGGATAAAATTACAGGAAAATTTGAAAGATGTTACTTATTTTTATGAAACGTCCACTGAATTTATTACATATTATGATTAACTACCAAAATGACGTTTGAAAATAAAAATTATTTTAACAATTTCTTATGTTACTAAAGGGATGCTTGCTGATTTTGAGTTGTAAAGTGGCTATTTATGAAGGATCTCGTAATTTTGACCCATGGCTAATCCCCGAGGTCGATACCAGAACACCCTCTCCAATTTTCCACACCACGCTAATGATGGAATTTTGAGCCTTGGTAGTGGCCGCGGTAGCCGAGTGGTATAGGTATCGGATCGTGGCTTACATTGTCCCGAGTTCGAGCCCAGTACCACTAAAGACCCGTCGTGCTGGGCAGCGATGCACGTTAAATCTGTCGAGAGCTGTAACGTCCTCCCGTTGGCGTGGTATGGTAGTTAGGAGAGGGATGTGAAAGCTCATGTGTCATCCACGTCACTTGACCATGGTTCAAAATTACGTGGCCCGTCGCCAAAAGCCCTCGTGTAGCTGAACAGTGCAACGTTAATATTATATCAATCAATCAATTGAGCCTTGGTAGATTCAAAGTGCATCAGCCCCACTACATGGCGTATGCTCTATATAATAATGCTCGGACTCAAGACACGCCATCACTTGGCTACCGCAGATGCATTCCTTAACTCAGAGAACAGAAGATGAAAAAAAAATTGGCTCAAATGCTTATAAAGGGTGTTTTTTTAGAGGTATAGAACTTTAAATTGCAATAAAACAACCATGTTTTATTCGATTTGCATGATATTTTTTTATTCGAAAGATAATTTTGTGGCATTACATTTTAAATATGATCAAGCAAGGCGTAGATTCGTCGAATGGGCCCAAAACGAGATTGCCGGTGTTCCCGATTTTCATTAGCGAAATTTGTTTAGCGATGAAGCGCACTTCTGGTTGAATGGCTACGTCAACAAACAAAACTGCCGCATTTGGAGTGAAGCTAATCCACAAGTGTATGTCGCGAATCACCGTTATATCGAGAAAAACTGACTGTTTGGTGCGCTTTATGGACTGGTGGAATCATTGGTCCGCACTTCTTCAAAAACGATGAAGGTCACAACGTTACAGACAATGGTGATCGGTATAGACATGGTTACTAACTTTTCATTCCTGAATTGAACAATCATGATGTCCAGGAGCTGTGGTTCCAACAAGACGGCGCAACATGTCACACAGCTCGTGCCACAATCGATTTATTGAAAGACACGTTTGGTGACCGCCTAATTTCACGTTTTGGACCTGTGAATTGGCCTCCAAGATCTTGTGATTTAACACCGTTAGACTATTTTCTGTGGGGCTATGTAAAGTCATTGGTCTATGCGGATAAGCCACAAACGCTTGACCATTTGGAAAACAACATTCGCCGTGTTATTGCCAATGTACGGCCACAAATGTTGGAAAAAGTCATCGAAAATTGGACGTCCAGATTGGACTACATCCGTGCCAGCCGTGGCAGTCCTATGCCAGAAATCATATTTAAAATGTAATGCCACAAGATTATCTTTCGAATAAAAAAAAATTCATGTCAATCGAATAATACATCGTTGTTTTATTACAATTTAAAGTTCTATACCTCTAAAAAAACACCCTTTACTATGGGGACTGTACTAAATCTGTATAAGCCTGAGGGTCCTTCTTTACACAGACAAACATATATAACTCTGTTATAATAAGCATGCTTCTTAATATTAGTAATTAAAAAAACTGATCACAAAAACTGCATGTAAAAATTCGCACCCAAAACTGGTCCGCAGTGATTAGATCGAATATTAGGAGGACACGGGGGGGGGGTACCCTGTACACAATTTCTTTTACTTAGATAGTAATAAGAATAAAATTACATGCACTGTAATCGAACACATCTGTAATAAACATATCATAAGCAAACTACTATATTTTTAAACAAACAATATTTTTAAATTTTTAAAATTATTTGAAGTTATTATAATTCCTATTACTTTTACAAATTTGAATATTTTTGATCCATTTTTTCCTGGTATTCCTGGAAGTATTTCCCACAATTCTGTGCATGAGATTAGCATTACAAGTGATACTTTTATTTTTAGAATTTTATTTCTCTTAGACATTATAAAAAACAGTAAAAAAACAGCTATATCTAACTTTATAGATTTCTAAAAAAATAACTGTTTTTCTAAATACTTATTCCATGCACAGAATTATCAAACATATTATTTAAAACAACCAGAAAAAGTTTCAAAATTTTATAGTGAATATAAAAAAAGCCTTAGCATTTCAAACACATGATCATCATGAAAAATAAAAAGCTGAGAAAAAGCAATTTAAAGTTTTTGAAATAAAAAAAATAATTGAAAGAGCTTAAATATAGTATCCATTTGAATATATATTAAAATTCAAGCTGTACTAAGCATTTTTAATTTAAAATTCATGCGTAATTAAAACATATTAAAAAGGAAATAAATTAAGATTAATTGGAATGAAGTGATACAAAACAGTAAAAAAAAAACATATATCGAACTTTATGGATCTTTTAAAAAATAGCTCTTCATATAAATCCTTAAGCTATGCACAGAATTATCAAACATTTTATGCAAAACAACCAGGGAAAGTTTCAAAGATTTATAATGAATACAAAGAAAGAGAGAGTCTTAGCATTTTAAAAATATGATCACGATGAAAAATATAAAGTCGTGAAAAGCGTTTAAACTTTTGAAAGTCAATAGAATACATGAAGGATCTAAACCTTGGCCTTCATTCTTACATATATTGCAATTTAGGTCATAGTAAATATTTTAAGATAGTTATATATTCTAAGTTATTAAATATTATTAAATAAATATATTAAAATTAAATGTATTAAAATATTACAATATATATATCAAATGCACTAACCAATTGTTTTGAAATTATAAAACATTCATTTTATGTTCATATTTTAATTGTAAATAAATATTATTAAAAACCACCCCGTTCATATGTGATTCCTTCTTTTTTAATGAATGAGGCGTGTCGCCGCTTTTTTGCTAACGCAATTTTTTTCCGAGCAATTGCGTACACTGCCAATCTTTTTTTTTCCCTTTGATAAACTATTCAAATAAACAGCCAAAATTTCTGACTGTTTATTTGAAGCAAGCCCATTTTCCTTTTTCAAATTTTCTAATGATTTTTTGTACCAAAATTGAATTCACAAACTGCATCACAAACAGCAATAGTTACTCGAAGCAGTGTCGCTGACGTTTCTTTTGAACATTTACCCCATATGATGCTGTGAAGGCTCTCGCTTGCATTTTGTGTCACACATCTCTTATGCTTCTTTGAAGGAGTTCATTTGAAGCTAATCTTTGATATATTGGCATAATTTTTGCTAAATGGGTTTCCTTCAAGGGTGTCTTCCCATGCTTCATGTGAGGACCCGGTACTTCACCACGAGCAAGAGCAGCCTGGAAAAAGCACCAAGAATCTTTTCCAGTCGGACATTTAAAATGTTGAGGATTTTGTTCCGTTGATATACTATGAAACAATGTTGCCTAAAATGCAGTTTTCATTGCTTCTACGTCACCTTTGTTCAAGAGAATCGCATTTTGAAAGTAACGTGACAATTTTTTAATTGTCTCTTCCTTTAAACTGCCACTAGATTTCCCTCCCAAGGAAACACCTCTTGCCCGTCATTCTTTAACAGCTTTTCGTAAAGATGTACCTAGCCCTCTTGCTAACATGGTTTATGCACTCTTCTTTCTTTATTTTTATCTCAGGATCATAAACTTGCTTATTATTTAAATATTGATGTGTTTTTGCATCACCATCTGACAATAGTGTCATGTATCGAAAACCACTATATTCAGATCTTTGCCATAATTTAAGAGCAGCCTCTTGTTCCATGGCACAAGATGATCCTACGTGATTGATAGCGCGTGAAGATATATGGCCTTCATACCACACATGAAAAAAATTCTACTGAATTTTCTCCCAAACCAGATTTTGCGTGTTCACACAGCGTTTCGACATAATTTCAAAATCCATGACAAATCCAGTAGGAAGGTTAATCATGTAACCTACACCTATTTGAGATGAATGTCCCCGAGTCAACCAAGTACCATCAAAAGTAACATTTATATCAGTAATGTCACTATTACTTTGATAAGCACTTTTCACCTGACTTCGAACATCATTCACGCTTTTTTCTGTAGATCTAACCAAAGATTTACGTAACTTTTTTAATATATATTGAATGTTCTGCTTGAGAGTAAATCCATATTCATTAACATGCAAAATTTTTCCATAGCTAAATAGCCTTTCCCAAAACTTAAAAATGATTGCACCATGCGCATGTTTATGTCGAATGATTGGTTTTCATTATCTCCACTGTCAGAAATTCCTCTGGATGTAAAGTTACTTGATTTAATTATATCGCAAGAAGTTCAAAATACAGAGATTTTTCTGGAAAATCCAAGCTTTCCACCAATGTCAATTTTTAGTTAATACGATTTGCAAACACCACGCAATAAGTTTTTTAAAAGTCCTTTTAAAAACTGTACATCCATTATCACATTGTGAGGGGCTTCAGAATTTTCAGAACAATTTAAATCGTTCAAGCAGCTATCTTCTAAACTAAGGCATCTCATATTTCTTTCTGGTAATGCTGAGGAAATAGAAATTTCATCTTTTCTGAAAACATCAGTTTTATGACTGTAGAGTTTACTGCAAAATCTCTTGTTAGCTTTTTGTTTACTAACAAGACTCGATCGCTTTTGTCTAGGAATGATGAATTCAAGTTTACTTATTAATAAAAAGATATTCAAACGAATATTTAAAATTAAAAGAAATAAATTGATTATATAATTGGCTTTGAAAAAAGCCTTTAGTTTTGATACTAATGGTTTTAGAACAAGAAAAAAGGAAGCAAATCAGAATGGAATAATGTTTCTCTCTTGCATAAAAACAAACGAATTAATTCATTTATCTTCTAATTAAAGTATAAAGCTTTAGAATCGTGTGTAAAAGTAAATAAATCGAAAATGTTTAGGCTAGGATGATAGCGTCTGCATAAGAAGCAGACGGCATGTCTTTTAGTTTCGGTTTCGCTTCAACATACTGTCAAAACAATTTAAATAACTCGCAAAATAATGTAGCTATAGCTACCAAATTTTATAAACATATTTAAAAAAGGCACACAACTAAAATAAGGCAATAAAAAATTGTTAGAATCGTCATTTTTAGGGTAATGTGTCCCCTTAATAAGGAATATCTCTGTCGTATGATGAAAACAATATTTAAAACTCATAAAACTCACTTTTCCAACTGATAAGATCTGGTTTCCTGAAAGTTGAGACTAATGTATGTTTAATGAGTGTGCATCTTTTGAGTCGTCAATCTATGTGACACTAATTAAAAATATAAATTTCTAGACTTGTACGACTTTTACTGCTTTCTGGATGTCTAGATTAAATTTACATTTCGAATAAAAATAGTAAACGTGTACGTAATACACGGAAATATTCATTGAATTCAAAATACTTTATGCTACATAGTTCTAGGTATTTCTTATCTCAAATAAATTGAAACATTCATACATTTTATACTGATATTATATTAAAGATGATGAAACATTCGTATTAATTTTTTTCTATGAAATACAATATATTTGATTGTGTTTATTTGATTTATATGACTGAATGCGAATAATTTTTCTCCAGAACTAGTTTTGATTCTTTCATTCCTAACTATACATAGTTTTTCTAAAGAAAATTAGTTGGTGGTCGAATTCTCCCCAGCGTCTTCTTTTGAAAACTAATTAGAGCTATACTTTTGCTGAGATAAGTTAATATTCCATACCACAATTGAAACCAGACGGTAAAATACAATTTTGAATATTAAAGTAAATTGCATTTATAATAATCTGACTGGAAATCAAATAGTGTCAACATTCAAAGAATATTCTATTATGTATTTTGTATGAATATTATGTATGAATGAATTGATGAATAACTTATATTTTTAATCTTCTACCTCTTGAGAATTCCTCTCCGAAATCAGAACTATTAGAATAATTTAATATGTGGATGTTTGAACATTTTTTACTAAAATTCGCTCGCCAGCAGTTGTCTAGAACTACAAATAACAAAAATAAGCATCTCATTAACTTCATTTTGAATTTTAAAAATCTCTTCGTTGACTGAATCACCACATATCTTTATTTGTTTAGGCTTCATTATACATTTGCTTCATTTATGACAAAGTTATCGGCAAAACATTTATCTTAATGTCACACGTCAGACACAAAAAAATAAAATATTTCACTTATAACAGGTCTTCGTGTTAAGTCAATAAGAAAACCGTCCATGTTATATTAACTGCCAGTTTTGTGAAAACATTGAATACTTTCTGGATTATAATATTTTTTTCCCCTATTTCTATATGTTTATTTCAACTGTGTTTCTGAGATTGAAAAAATTGAAAAGATGCTTTATAAGAAACTTTGAATTTAAATAAAAAAAAATAACATAACTTGACGTAGTGAGGATAAAAAAACCGTTAAAACTTCGGACTACCGACCATTTGACCGTGCTATCATATTTGTATGTTCCTGAACTCATGACCAGCGTATCACGGGTTCGAGCCCAGGTGACATAGATGACCCAACGTATTGAAGGGCTGATGAAAATTAAAACTACTAAGGCTCAACGTCTTTACCCTGCCGTGGCGTGGGAGTTTGAAGAAGGTGTCCCACTTCACGCTTCGTCTTCGTCATGTGACCTAGGCCGTACATTACGAGACTATTCGCCAATAACCTTAGCTTTGTCTTACAGTGTAGGGATTAAATAACTTTCACTCTCCCCCTCACCCACTCTATCGGTCATTTTGAATTCGTAAGCTCTACATTCCTCCCCAAACATAAGCTAATGCATCGATCTGAATGATATAAAGTAAATCCGAAGCAGCCAAGAATATTTAATAAACTACCTTTTAATTTTAATTTATAAATCCTTCTAATAACTCTTCCTCTTTCGGATGTATTTCATTTCATTCAAATCAATTCTGATGTATTTTTTAAAAAATTAATTTGGTTTACCTTTGCGAATTCAAAGCTGCCGGAAAACTCAATAGATGAAAAAATATTTAAAATTAGTGAATTGATTGATTGATTGAATATTAACGTCGCACTGTTCAGCTACACGAGGGCTTTTGGCGACAGACCACGTAATTTTGAACCATGATCAAGTGACGTGGACGACACCTGAGCTGGCACCCCCCTCTCCTAACTACCACACCACACCAACAGGAGGACGTTTCAGCTCTCGACAGATTTAACGTGCATCGCTGCCCTACACGGCGGGTCTTTAGTGGTACAGGATTCGAACCCGTGACAAAGCAAGCCACGGTCCGATACCTATACCACTCGGCAACCGCGGCGCCTAAAATTAGTGAAATTCTACATGTTACACCGGTTATTAATAAAGGGTGTTTTTTTAGAGGTATAGAACTTTAAATTGCAATAAAACAACGATGTATTATTCGATTGACATGAATTTTTTTTATTCGAAAGATAATCTTGTGGCATTACATTTTAAATATGATTTATGGCATAGGACTGCAACGGCTGGCTCGGATGTAGTCCAGTCTGGACGTCCAATTTTCGATGACTTTTTCCAACATTTGTGGCCGTATATCGGCAATAACACGGCGAATGTTGTCTTCCAAATGGTCAAGCGTTTGTGGCGTATCCGCATAGATCAATGACTTTACACAGACCCACAAAAACTAGTTTAGCGGTGTTAAATCACAAGATCTTGGAGGCCAACTCACAGGTCCAAAACGTGAAATTAGGCGGTCACCAAACGTGTCTTTCAATAAATCGATTGTGGCACGAGCTGTGTGACATGTTGCGCCGTCTTGTTGGAACCACAGCTCCTGGACATCATGATTGTTCAATTCCGGAATGAAAAAGTTAGTAACCATGTTTCTATACCGATCACCATTGACTGTAACTTTGTGGCCTTCATCTTTTTTGAAAAAGGATTCCACCAGCCTATAAAGCGCACCAAACAGTCAGTTTTTCTGGATGTAACGGTGTTTCGACATATACTTGTGGATTAGCTTCACTCCAAATGCGGCAGTTTTGTTTGTTGACGTAGCCATTCAACCAGAAGTGGGCTTCATAGCTAAACGAAATTCGCTTATGAAAATCGGAAACAACGGCAATCTCGTTTTGGGCCCATTCGACGAATCTACGCCTTGCTTGATGATCGTTTTGATGAATTGCCAAACCAAACTGAGAATAAATCACTTGACAGCGGTTAAATCGGTCGCCATCTTGGAAAGTAATGCCAACTTAAACTTCTATACCTGGAAAAAAACACTCTTTACAAGTTATGCGTGAGAGGTGGTATCCTTTCTCCATCTAACGCTGTACCAACCTCCATCATACAAATTATAAAACTGTTCATACATATTGCTAAAACTGTAAAACTGTAATTTACACGTATATATAATGCAGACAATTTATTGTAAGCAGAAAAAAGTAAATTTCAAGTCTCCATCTCAGTATCTTAATATATACCTCAATTTAGTGCCTAAAGAGAGCTAATTTTTACAAATTTAGAGTCGGGTTCACACACACACACACACATTCTAAAGATAAACTTTGTCATCAAACATTCTGTTAACGGAACCTCTTTTGTCAAATTGATAGCAGCCAATTCATTACATGATGGTATATTATTAACTCTAGGAACTTTAGGGATCTTTTAAAAACACAGACTATACTCTTGAATTTGCATTTTTTTTTAGTTTCATTCGAGAGAGAAGTTCTATATTTTTCCTGCATATTAACTTTTATAAATTGCTACAGAGCTTGAAAAAAAATAGTCACGTTTAACTAATTTTGCCAATCAATGTAAAACCTATCATCATAAATGTAAATTTGTTTAAATTGTGGTTATGTATAAATCAGCGTTTTTCAAACTGTAAGGTGAGCCCCGAAGGAAGATTGATAAACCTAGGTGAAGAGCGCAAGCGCGTACCGAAAAGTTGATAACAAGAAATTAAGAAAAAATAGTTTAAACAAAGAAAGAAAAACAAAATATTAATTCTGACATAATAAAAAATACACATTTACTCTGATATAATACTGCTATATGTGTATGATCTCTGTACAATGTATTTCATTATTAATTTAACAATACTAAGTTAAAAACACATGTTTAATAATTACCAGTGCATCCCTGAGCTTGTCATATATAATATTATATACAAAACTTAATACTTATCTTGATAATTTTTAAGGTTTAATAATTAAAGTCTTATTGTAGTTTTACGTCAAAGAATATTATTGAATTCAATGCATTGTTAATGTATGAAGGGGAGCGTTGAAAATTCTGACTGAAAATAGTTACGCAAACATTAAAATTTTTATAAGAACTGGTATAAATACATTTACTACAGCATCGCCAAAAACTTCTTATATAAAGATGAAAAATGCTCATTAGAGTGAAATAAACCATTTTATAAAAACACATTGTATACATAAAAGTTTATTTATTATTAGGTATAGTCAATAAATAATGAGTTGCAAAAAGTATTGCCACAAGCTAAAAATGTAGTTGAATGAAAGGAAAAGGTGGAAATGTAGTTGTAGTGGCTAAAATATATTAAGAGAGTCTTACTGATATTTTCTGTTGTCATGAGGCGAGAAAAGGATGATAAAGAGACAGCAACTATGTCCATTCATTCCGTGTTTGAATGCAACCTTTAATGGAGGATCCCAAAGCGGAACAGCCGGATGGTGTGTGCTTTCTGACAGGGAAGATGTAGAAGGTCATGAAAAATCCATTGACGAAAGGAAATAGTTTATAGAGAGCACTGTATGTCACTGTCAAGATCTCGGAAATGGACAGAACGCTGTCGTGAAGGAAATTTCCGACGACATTCTCTCAACAATTTCTAGTGGTGAGAAAATGCGTTGCTATTATTTTGAATTTGATTCGAAATGGCTAAGGCATTTCAGAGTGCAGAGGCACAAAGATTCCCTATTCATCAACAATGTTTTTGACTTCCAACACTGACATAGGCAAGAAAATGTCTTAGTTAAATGTCAATAACAAGGGATCACTTTTCATTGAAAATCGTGTTGATTCATTGATTATTGATGTAGCACTGCCAAGAAACATGGTAGTTTTTTGAGGAATGTCGAAGGGAATCGAGTTTAGTCAAATGGGCTAAGAGCTACAAATTGCACCTTCCCACTAGAAAATAATTGACTCCGGACAAAAATAATAGCAAAAATATTATTTATTTTATTTTATTTATTTACCTTTTTTGTGTGGAAGAAAATCTCAGATCAGCTTAAGGTATCGGTCTAAGTTCTAATTCAATATTTCGCTTAATTAAAAAAAATATTGCCATTTTGTGTAGAAGAAAATTGTGTAAGTTCTCACGTTGGCGACGAGTGGAAGTTGGAGAGTAGGATGATAACTCAGATGCCCTCGTCACTTGATTGAGGGTAAACATACTGAGGTGAGACGCTGATAATTGCGTTGCTTTGGAAGGCGTTAATAAATAATTAAAATTTAAAAATACAACTTAATGTAGAAAATATTAAATATTAAATTACATTTAAATACACAGATATCCTATGTTATATATGTGTCATATCCCAATTCCATCAAGATATTTTTTACTGAAAACTACATAGCTAACTGCAGTTAATGAACCTACATTTAACAAACGTAATTAGATGGAAAAATTCTTTTGGATTTTTACAAAGAGCTTATTTAAATACAAGTAATCAATATTACTAAATATTCTACATTTGAAAAAATATTCTCAGGCGGAAAGTGTTGGGATTTATCCAAATTATTAAAGACTGATTTGCTGCGAGTTCTTAAAATTGTTTAACAAGCTCTGTGAATAAAATCCACACACATTTCTATCTTTAAAACTAACAATGTTTGAATTCCAGAACAAATAACAGATGATTTATAAAATATTTGCTTCTAAATTAGTTTCAAATAAATTAAAATTTTATAGGCTTTTGTGTTTCATTATTTTTTCATTAAATACAATATATGAAAATTAATCTCCACATTTAAGACTGTTTCAATGAAATTACTTAAGCAACATTTGTTTATAAGAATAATGAATGCTTCGGAATTAGACGTTTTCATTTTAAATTGTAAACATAGCACAGAAACATTTAAGATATATTTTCACGCACTAAATGAAAAATAATGCATACATGTTAAAATTTATATTATTAAATTCGCTACAAAAAATACAGTTTTTTAATATTGTTTTATGCAGAATGGAAGTCATGTGTATGTCATGTGTATGGAGGTAAATCAAAAGTAGGTCGCAACGGTTAAGCTCAATTTCAGTTTTGTTAATTCAAAATAGGAATAGAAAAAAAGTTGCCTTTAGGGATTTTTTCAGATGTTTGGAAATTTCCAGATTTTGAATAGTACTAAGCAAAAAGAAAAATAGCCTGGACCAAAGCTTTCCAGCCCACGCTTGCGCATGCTAAGCGCTATGAATTATTGAAATAGTTCAAAGGGGAATATACAACGTTGTTAGCATACAAATGCAACGTCCTCCTCCTTTCACAATTGTTTATTTTTTTAAACTTTTTTTATAGTCATGTCTCGACAAGTCACAAATATCGGCGTTTGTTTTTGCTATGCATCTAGTTCCGATACAAATCTTGTACGTTTCTGTGAAAAGTTTCGTTCCGCTTTTTTCTGTGTGATACTCAAGTTAAAGTAGAATATATTTTGCGGTTCTAATTGTAATTTTATTTATCTTTTGTTTAATCCATTTAAACTTTACATAATTTATCTTAATTTTGTAATTATATATTGTTTAAAAATGCTTTTTAATACCGTTAAAATGTTGCGAAATATTTCAATTTTATAACAACTAACAAAATTATATTTCTTTAATAAAGTCGGTAATACAATAATTTTCATGAAATTAGAAATACGACATAGGCTCACAAACAACGTTTTCAACCTATCACTAAGTCGGATGAGTGTTTATTAGCGTCGCATTTAAAGCGACATGAGGGCAACTAACGATGGACCTCGTAATTGTACCTCGGTGGAGTGGCGAGGAGGGCACCTGAGCTGAAACTCAATTCTCCTTACTTCCATGCAACATCAACACGAGGACTTTGAGGCGGAAAAGGTTTAACATGCGTCAGTCCCATCTGTATGGCACACCTTTAGTTGTATCAGCTCACGAACCTGCAACTTGTCCACGAACAATAAATTCGAAACCTTTGTTTAGATCAGGGGTGGCAAACCTTTATAGATGAACGTGCCATTTTTTTTAAAAAAAAAGTGTCTAATGATATAAAATTACTGTCAAAGTATTTTGACTTGTGATTATTGGGAAAATAATAAAACTAAGTATGTGGATAACATAAAACTCTATTTACCGCGAAATGATACATTTTCGGTGTATAGTTATAAATGGTTTAGTTATTCGTGTAATTCAATTTAAAGTAACATTAGTGTGACTTGTATTGTTGCAGATAGGATGACAAATAACTTATATTCAAAATGTAAAATGTTACTTTTTGTAGAATAGATGCTGAATTTGTGTGTGAGTCATCTACCAAATATTTCTTAGTAATTAATTTTTTGTGTGTGTGGTTCACTTTTTTTGACAACGGTTTTGTGATTTTTTACAAAATACGGTTTTACAGACGTTGTTATGCATACCATTATTCCAGAACATATAATAGATCTTTTGCTGAGCTAGCCTTGTTAAACATCAGTTAAAAATCGTAAATATAACACAGGCAAGTTTTAAAACACAATTGTGTCAATGAAATTGACTGTGCTCTGTGTTGGCGCCTTCGAACGTAATTGGCGACTTCGGGGTTGCCAGAATAAAAATATGCAACGCGCCATTTTAATTATAAAAGAACGCTGATGCAACTGATCGAATGAACATTAAAGGCATACTTTGGGCAGAGCGCTTTTTAAGCGATATTTCTTATGAACCCTGTAAATAGTCCTTAAATGTTGGTGTGTGTGTAGTGTAGTGCTGTGAAGTTATGTTTAGTCATCAATAAACTTATCCTTATACCAAGGGCTCTTCGATCATCAGATACAACATTAAATCAACGATACAGTCCTCTTGCTCTCCATTGAATTTTCGATGACACTCTGCGTAGACAAACTTTACATCAGAAGCAATTGTAGTCTACAACGTAACTAAGACAGGGCAATAACCAACAAGTAAGCTCCCGGATCACCCGCCTTTGTTTGTAATACTTCATAGTGAACATTGATTTTTTAAAAAATAAAATGCAAGCCAATTTGATAACTGGCATGCCAAAAATGTTGTTTCACGTGCCGTCAATGGTACGCGGGCCACTGGTTCGACACCCCTAGTCTTGATCGATTATTTATTAACGTCACATACGAATACGTCTGGCAATGAACTGTTAAATTATCAGGTTGACACCTGGACCTTACTACCCTCCCTAAGTGCAATAACTTGTAGAGAGGACCACTACACGTTAAATGTGTTAAGGCTCAGACGTCCTTCCATTGATGCGTGTGTGAAAGTTAGGAGTTGGTTTGCCAAATCAGGTGTCATCCTCTTCACTTGAAAATATATCAATATTACGAAGTCCGTGGCCAATAACCCGCATGCAGCTGTATAGTGCGACTTTAATGTAACTTACATATTCAGCCAAGCTGTAAGAACACGCAAATTTGAGAAAATCGAGACTCGACTGTTTCTAACGAGTATTAGAACCTTTTACACATCGGGTCTTTAGAAGCATAGTGATTGAAGGTCATGTTCATGACTCCTACGTCTAGAAATGCTGAAAACATAAGGCCACACAGAATAAATCATCTGTATTCTATTTCATAAGTTATTTCACCCGAAACCATTTTACTTCGAAGGCAGATATTAGATATTAGCTGCTTAGGCTTCGATTAAGAAATGTTTTACAGCAATATTATAATATATAATTCTGTACTTACACATTATATTAGATGTGTATAAGTAGTATTACATAAGTGTGTGATTTGTTAGAAAACACCATATTGAAGAAGTGTATATTTACGACGCAATGTAACGCTACACTAAGGCTATTGGTTTCATACCTTGAAATTTTGAACCATGGTCCAGTGTCAAGGACGACACTCGATATGTTATCCACACCACACAAAGGGAAGGACGTTTGAGTCTCGCCAGATTTAACATGCGATGACCCTTTTTACACGGAGGGTTTTCAGTGTCAATAGGCTCGAACACTTGACCCGCTAACAACGACGCTAAATTGAGATTAGCTCGCAATATTATCCGGATTATACTATCATATTAAGATCTAAAGCAGAGGTGGCGAACCTTTTTGGGTCAACGTGCCATTTTTTCTAAAAAAAAACGTTTAATGAGTTATAGGCGTGCCATCAAATAATTTTGATTTGTGATTATTGAAGAACTAATAAAACTAAGTACGAACAAATCTAACTTCTTTATTTAATAAGAAAAATACATTTTGCACTGTATAGTAGTAAATGTTTTAGTTATACTTGTAATTTAATTTAAAATAACATTAGTGTGATTTCTGCTGTTGTAGATTAGATGACAAATAACTTATATCAGGATTATAAGATGTTACTTTTAGTAGAATGCATGCTGAATTAGAGTCGTCTGTTAAACGGTTTCTAAGCGAGTCTTTGATGTTATTTATCTCTGAAAATAATGACTCGCAGGCATAGGTAGATGAAAATATGGTTAAAATAGCATACGCCAACTTCTTCAAACAGTCAAATGCGTCTGGAATCGAATTCCACGTTTCCAAAATTTCGTTACTGGTATTTTTACTGATATTGCTTGTCAATCTTTCTGCTTCAATCAATTCCAACTTTTTCCTTGTTTCAATAAACTTTTGAATCCATATTGAACTAAACTGGAAATCAATCAGTTGCATTTCAAGTTCTTCAATTTCCAGCCAATCGAATTGAGACAAGTTCAGTTTATCAAACGAAATCACATCAGGGTACATAATAAATTTCAACATTTCCGATAATTCCTCGAACTGAGAAAATATCACTGAAAATTCTTTGATTAAAGAATCCATTATGGAAATAAAGTCATCAATAACTTTTTCTTCATTTCGTTTCTCTTGGGCATCTAAATCTTTGATATTTTTTTTCAAGTTTGGGAAGTACTTGTAGTTTTTTGTAATAATATTGTTTCTGAAAACATAATAGTTTAGCTTCAAAAGCGCGAATGAGATCCATCATGACGATAACTGTTTTATTCGGGCCTTGAAGCTTTATGTTCAATTCATTGAAATGTTGGCATATGTCTGTAAAAAACATCAATTTTAAAAGCCACATAATATCCATCAACTGTGGGTATTGTTCAATTTTGCTCTCATTTTGTAGAAACACAATCTGATTTCTTCCAAGAAATCAACAAATCTTTGAAGTACGTTCCCACGGCTCAACCAGCGAACATTGTTATACATTATTAAGCCATTATACACCGAATTGACTTCATCCAACAAAGCATCAAACTTTCGTTTATTTAAGGACTGCGACGATATGAGGTTGACTATTTTTGTGACTAAAGTTATCACATTATCAAGAGATGTTAAACCACTCTTTGCACATAAGGCTTGTTGGTGAATAATGCAGTGGCATTCAAGAATCGAATGCCCTATGTTTAAAATAAAGAAATGAAACCATTTTTTACCTACCATATTTGGAGCACCATCAGTGGTGACTGAAACAATTCTTTTCAAATCAATTTCTTTCTCAGCAAGCGAATTTCTTACTGCCGTACAAATATCTGTGCCCTTTGTAGTTATTAACAACGATGTTATCGCAATTAATTCTTCCTTAATGATGTTTCCTACACAATATCGAGCAAAGACAGCTAAACGTGCCGATTTAGTAATGTCAATACTTTCGTCAAGACATAGCGATATATAAGGAGTGGAGTTAATGTCATTTTTTTGTTGATCTGTAACATTTTCTGCCAATTTCAAGATTCTATCTTTCATTGTATTTCTAGATAGAGGAACATCTTTGCTGCGCTGAATTATCTTATCTTTATTATCAAAATCATCAAAAAGTGAGGGCGCACATGCCAACCAAGCTTCCTCCAAAAACTCTCCCTCTTGAAAAGGTTTACCATGCCGAGCAATGGCATTTGCAGCCGAGTAACTTTCCGCACTTGTGTGACAATTTTTCCTTACATATTTAAACGTAGACGTCGACTGTTTATTTCTGTCTTTTATTGCACTTGCAATTAATTCTTTTTGCTCTGGTTCGCTTTTTTCACAAAAGGATTTGTGATTTGTTTCAAAATGCCGTTTTACAGACGATGTTCTGCATACCACTGTTCCAGAACATAAAACACACACCGCTTTGTCGCCTTTATTGATCATGCTATATTTCTCAGCTACACTTACCATCTTGCACTTTTTTTTTTTTTGTTGAACTAGCCATGTTAAATAGCAGTTAAAATCGTAAATTTAACACAAAACTTTAAATGTACAGTTGTGTCAATGGAATTGACTATTCTATGTTTTCTCGCTTGATTCCCCCCGCCAAAAAAACCTCTTTTTTACTGACTGCGCACGACTGCGGGTTCATGGGCAGATTTATTTGTTTTTAGGAAATTGAGTGCTTGTACGAGATTTCTGTAGTGTTTGCTCTTTCGCTTTTGTCTCAGGCCATTAAAATTTTTAAACTAAAGCAGTGAGAGTTATTTTAACAATTAGACTTACAAGACATGAATTAGATCACATTAATAAATTAGATGTATACAAGCTGAACTATTAATGTGAACGTTAGAATATGTTTTTTAAACAACTTGAATATATTTAGAAATAGTTACATACACACACTATGCGTAGATAAACTTTGCATCATTAGCAATTTTTAATATATGAAGTATTTAGGCAAGGCATAACAAGCGAGTCTGCTCCCCAACTTGTCGGCGTCGCGTCGGATCATTCGCGTTTGTTCATAATACTTCATAGTAAACTTAATTATTTTAAGCTAAAACGCAAATCGTTTTTGATCGATGGCGTGCCCAAAATATTCTGTCGCGTGCCATCATTGGCACGCATGCCATTGGTTCGCCATCCCTGATCTAAAGTCTTAGTAAAAAAAAAACTAATTCATTGAAGATTTTAAAAATAAAAATTTCAAAAACATTAAAAATAAATGTAATAAATAGTTCTGTGAATTCATTCTAAAAATAAAACTTCAAACGTTGTAAAAAAGCTTATAATTTGCTTTTAACCCAGTGCTTCTCAAACATTCACTGCTGGCATGAAATAAACATTTAACAAATACATGTTTGTTAAATGTTAAGTCTGTAGATCTAATATATTTGATACAGAGGATTTTTTATTATATATAACACCCCGTATTTCTCTTGTGGGTCGATCTTTGAAAACACCTTCCTAAGCTGATCTTTGCTCAGCATAAATTGATTGAAATGAAAATTGAAAGAAAGCACATTGTTACAAATAAATTGTAATGGACGCTTAAAATAGTATAAATAATTTATATCTGGACGTGTAATACAGTGGTTCTCAAATTTCAATCAATCATAATTTTTATACCCCCCAAACAATAATAATGTATTGAATGGAATAATAATGACCTTTGGGGGCGCTAACGCTACAATACGATCGTAATTATAAACCGTACAAATTAACAAGATAAGTATATCATTTTGTACATAATATTTTTAAGTGTTATATATTTTAAACAAATTACTTTAAAATATTAGTATTATTATTATGTAATTTCTTCTTTCACTAATTTTAAAGTTGGGACAGATTACAAAATGTATTTAATTAATGATTTATTTCCTCCTTGATCCATTTCTAAAAGTGCAAATGTCATAAGAACAAGTAATATAAAAAGAAATTTAAGTCAATTTCTACTTACGTCAACAAAGGAAAAATTATTTTAGTTACTTTTTATGAAATAGTTACAATTAATATAAATATGTAGATACATATGACAGAATCACAATATTAAGTGACAAAATGGAAGACGATTTTCTTCTCAATATTCGATTTAACTTCCTGTATATGGTGTTGGACATTTTTGTTACTATTTATACATTAATTAAATTTAAATATTCTAATACATACGTATAGTAGAGAAAAAAATCAGATTCTCAGGAATCAGGCCATCCCAGGAGAGATTCGAACCCATGACTGTTGGATTAGATGTCCATTGCGTTACAGGGACACAACAAACTATTTCATTTCTATATATGGCATTGGACTTTTATTTTTTTACTACTATTTATTCATTTTTTAATTTAAATAATGAATAAATATTTGAAATAACTGTATTAACATCAAGTATCATCCATTACAATTTTAAAAAATGTATTTGAACTGGAATGGTTGAATAGAAAGTATTTTAGTAATGATTAAAAAATTGAACAATATATGCAAGAGAGAGTGAACTAATAGCAGGATTGAAAAAAAAGTCTAGTCTATGTTGCTCTCGATCATATCCATCATATCTGGCATTCTGGCGAACGTCTGCGTGAGTCTGGCTAAACTATCGGTCGTCTGAACCAAACATGTAAAGATGCTGTATCTCGTACAATTTTAGTCAGTCTTGGTCGAGATCGTAGGTTTGGAGACAAATGATACTGTTGCCCGTCGAAATGAAGATAAAGCTGAATATGTAGATCAACAGCCTTTCGGTAAGTTGCGTGATGAATTGTTTTCAATTCAGCTTGACGAAGCAACAGATAGAAATTAAGATGCTCATTTTTCATTGCGTATGTTCGATTTTGGGATGGTATGTCAGCAGTTGAAGAACTCTATTTGTAAATCAATAAAACTCATAGCAACAACATTATTTGATATTTTAAGTGATTTTATAAACGAGGCAAACAGAGTTCAAAAATTGTGTCGGAATGTGTACCGATGGTCCTCGTACAATGTCTGGAAGGTTTAAAGGTATTCAAGGACTAGTGAAACAAAAACCTCCACTATGCAACTGGATACTGCATGATCCACAGAGAATCTCTGACTACAAAAGAAATCAGTCCTGCTGACGACAGTTGTGACAGTAGTAAATTACATAAAAACGAGAACCCTAAAATCAAGAATCTTCTCAGGACTTTGCAAAGACATGGGTGCAGTACATTCAGTGTTGCTATTTTATTGTGAAGCAAGATGGTTATCCCGCGGGAAATTGTCACGCGTTTATGAATTAAGAAATAAAATAGCCGTTTTTTTCTAGAAGTGGAAAACCTACCGGAAGCTGAGAAATTTCAAGATGGTTTATTTGTCATGAATTTGAGCTACTTGGTCGATGTATTCGAGAAAATAAATAACATGAATCTTCAAATTCAAGGATCAAATGTACAGATGTTTGGCACGAGTGATAAAATTAACACTGTTGTAGATAATTACAATTATGGAGCCGAAATTTAAAGCAAAAAAAAAAAACACTTTAGAAATGTTTGAAAATACGGATAAATGTGTTTAAACTTACAAAGCTTAAGAGCAACACACGTAGAAGTTGTTTTTGAAACTATTTGCTGATGTCAACTTGATAGCAAGTTACGTATGGGTCAGAGATCCATTTTAAAATACCCCAGAAGTTTCTCTAAACTACCGAAGAAGAAATCTTTATATATTTCACATCCAGTGGCGAAATTAAAAGGCATCTTTGTTAAATCACTCTTTCAATTTTGGACAGAGGTAGGTGATAAATTTTCTGCACTGAAAACAAAAGCATTTCGTGTACTATTACCATTTTCAACATCCTACCTTTGTTAAAACGGATATTCTGCGGTGGCTGGTTTTAAGACAAAATATGGATCTCAGCTAATTATAGAAAACTAACTCACAGAGTGTCAATTTCTAATGTCAAGCCTTCCTTTGAAAAACTTTGCTCTGCAAGACAAGTCCATGAAAATCATTAATAATTATTAAACTTGTTCTTAATTTAGTATTAATAAATTAGTTATAAAATACATTGTGCAGTACTGATGCATTTATAAATATACTGGCTGAAGTACCCGCTTTTCGCAAGAGTTTATTTTTAAAAAAAATTATACATTATTCTTGATATAATAGCTTAATTGTAAGGAGAGTAAAACCAAGTGAAAGACAATGAATACAAAAATGTAAAATGATTTTTTTAAAGGAATGTTCATGTTATAAATGGTTTTAACTGAACTGTGTGTGTGCAATTTTAAGCTTCACATAATTCGTATTTAGAATTAATGTTAAATAGTGAAAAAGCATGTAAAATTCCAATGAAGAATAATTGTGTTATTTTTAATATTTAAAGCGAGAAAAATTTCAAAATCTTTTAGTCCGGGAGCATACGGCTCAATAAGGTACAGGTTCTTTTGCAATTTCGACATCGATTCAAACGTAATTGGTCACGCAGGGTGACTGAGTCACGCCAATTCTTTTTTTTTATAATTACTTTTATTATACATGATAAAAATTACAAATTCAGTGAGTAATTTAATTAAGAGAAAATATACTTACCTATTTCCAAGAACGTTTAAATTTTTCTTTGATAATTTGAGAAAAAATCCAATAAAACTGAAGTAAAACGTTCAAAAGATACGTGACCTTAATAAAAGTCATAAATCACAGACACTTTTCACTAACATTATAGAAATGTTATTTACAAGAAAAACTGTCATATTTTGTTCGAGTTATTGTGCAGTTTTGCAGTCGTTTGATCATCAACAAATATGTTGAACTTTTTCTTACTTGTATTTTTTTGACAGGGTGTCTTAAGGTACACTTATGACTTCATATTTTTTTTATGGATTTCTTCAAGTAGCAATGGAAATTTTTCCTTTCGTTTCATGTATACCGCTGTTCTCAAATTTACTATCGCTATCATGATTAATATGCATTTTTTCAGCAGGTTTTCCCCTTGCTTGATCAGTTTCAACTTCCTTCAATAGAGATCACATTTGCCCATTTTTTTTATTCTACTCATTTACATTTATAAACCATAAAAAGTCGTACAACACAACAATAAAACAACGGGGAAATTGTAGCGTGTTCATATAATATATTTTTGAACAAAAGTATTAGCTCCGGGAGGAACTCTAACAAAACTAGGTCCTTAAGATTGTAAAAAAAAAAACGTTTGCCACACTCCCACAAAAATGACGGAGATATGCGACAAGTTAATTATAACTCCCACTAAGAATGCCATATAGGAGGATAACCTCTGTCAAGGTTTCTGGTAACAAATAAACAGTTTTCCTGGAATTAACGATTCTTACGAACTAAGGTGACTCACAGCCTCGCGCGAGCGCTCCCGGGATAAAAGTATATTCATTATAAAAATAGGAATGTAAGTTCCAAAAAAGGATTGTGTAAAAATGTTTTCATTATGCATTATATGTTTCAGAATACTCATAAAAAATAAATATTGGCCAAATAATCCTTCAAAGTGCTCAATATGCTTATCCATATATCATAAAACACTTTCACATGGAAAAACGAGCAGCAGAAATATATTATGTATTATATATATATATATATATATATATATATATATATATATATATATATATATATATATATATATATATATATATACAACTTCCCTAAAAGAAAAGGAGACGGAGCTAGCCATACCAGCAAGTTTGAAGGTCTAACAGATGTTTATCAAAAGTAGGATTTTAGTTTGAAAAAAACGTAATTAAGAATCCTTCTGCATGGTATTACAGCAAAGCAAACAAATTTTTTTTTTTTTTTTTAATTTTGTTATAGGATCAAAGATAGCTAATGAGCGTCTGATGTGGAAGCTTTTTTTGATGAGGTAATGTCGCAGATGACATACATAAATTTTGTCTGTGTAAATGTGTATTTTTTTATTTATGTCAAAAAGTATTCTGTTTTACTTCATTGCAGTAAATTAATTTTTTTAACCTTTTATTTTTAATATGCTCGTGTCCCACAGTTTGAGAAACGCTGTTTTAACCTAATATATTCCAATAAATTTCAGTGGAAATATATGTAGGGGAGACCGGGACAAGATGACGATAATAACAGTTTTTGTTGTTTATTAATTTAATTTATGGATAAAAAAATTATTTTACATGAAGTGTTAGAGTAGTCCTTTGTAGTATTAAATGCATTGCCATTTAATTTTTCAAAAAAAAAAACAAAGGATAATTTTATTTGTTCAGAACCTTAACAAATTGTCAACTTGCACCAGTAATGGAGCAAGATGACGACACTGCGAAAGGTTGAACAGATTTTATCTTTTGATGATGTTACATAATTTAACAAATGATAACTGGGATTTTACATCTTACAAAATATCAAACTAAACATCATAATACATTGTAACGTTATGTTGAAGTGTTTACTTGTGCAACTAACAATGGTCAAATAAAGTGCCATTTTCATAATTGGAACTTTCCTCATGCCACCACTCTTGACACTGGGTCCATTCTTCTGTTGGGGGGTCACAATATTCCTCTTCACAAACAGGACATCTTATAACAGAATCCTTTGAAGTTGAAGCAACTGGACTGTTTGGCCTGGATTTTATAGACATAGGCCTACAGGAATTTGATTTGAGTTTTTTTACTCCCTTTTTAGATTCACGGGCTTCTCTTCTGTTTTTTTTAAAGTTTTCTGTTTTTCCTTCTGATTTTACCTTTGTTCTAACTTTTCTTTGATGGGTGTGCTTGTAACAATGCTTGAGCTCACTTTTTTTGCTTTTTCTTTTTTTTCTCACATTGTGTTGCTTTAGGCAATGGTTTGAAATAAAAACACTAACAGTCTTCTTTAGATCATTGTAGTCAGCATTTTCCACATATTCTAGTTCTTTTGGAGGATTTATATGTTGGTTTTCTACAACCAGGGTCTAAGGATTAGCCCTATTCTCAATTTTATCGCCAACAACATCATGGTCAGTAGCGTTTGAAGCAGCAAAGTCTTGTTCGCTAAACACAAGAGGATTATGAGTCTCAATCCCACATTTTTTAACCCTTTAACGGCATTTTCAACTGTAGCTGGCTGTCCTGAAGTCAGCGGTGCTCAAACGCTCACCAATATTTTTGTCTATGATAATTTGTCCTGGATAAGTTACCATAAAGTTGTTAGCGGATGGCAAAAATGTTTTCCTCTGGTCGGCCCTTTTCGAACGACACATTCCGTGATCCGATGCACCCCTTAGCCCCAGAAGAGATGGAAGCGCAAGATCGAGCGGACAAAAACACAGACAACCAAGTGTTATAGGATTTAATAGAATAGACAACGTAGTTAGTTTAATAAATTCCGAAACATGGGCAAGATGACGAGTTTGTCATCTTGTGCCCAGACAGCCTATTTAAAAATATTATTTTCCATTTCCATGAAGGAATTCGATTAATTGATATTTATTCGAGGTAATATGTAGTATTTAAACTACGTTACTCACACAATTATGAAAGATAAATGATACATCTTGCCTGTATTTGTAGCAGAGCTTATTTACACATGCATAAAAGTGATATCGGGGCATCGGTAAACAATCAAAGCTTCACAACTAACACGAAAATGTAGATGTACGCTCCTCTATACTATTTTTAACGAACGGCCAATAAGAGAGCCCGTAGTGTTTGGATGATCTTGCTACCTAGCAGAAAACGGACATTCATCATCTTGCCCCACCCTTCATAATGCTCCGGTCTCCCCTACGTGTGTGATAAAATAAGTTCTAAGATTATATTTAAAGAAAAAATATGCTTTTTTTGTAGATTTAACAGTCGACTAAATCCTTTATTCATATTTGAACTATATAAAAACACGACCACTGAATGTTTTAATTACGAATCGAAAAGCTTCCTTTATTAATTTTTTACATTTATACCATTACACTTTTTTTTCTTTAACTGTTGTTTTTCATGAAAACCAAATTAGAAATAGTAATACTTTTCGGATAACTCTAAAATAAATAAAATATTTAAGCCGATAAAATATATTTTTGAAATTTACAAGAGTAGAATAGAAAAAGAAAATTAAACTTCTTTTTTCCCAAGAAGAAACCTAGTTATTCTTTGTATTTGTAAACATTTTGCTGTATTTTATCAGAACAAAACGAGATTTCTGAACAGTTCAATACGTCACCAAATATGCGCTTAAGCTAAAAATTAAAATGATCGGTATTCCATAAGAATAGATATGAAAAATAAAAATAATCTTTTTTTTAGATTTTTAACGCTCAAATTCCACCAATGCCGAAAAAAAGGGTCCACATCTATAAAAAAAGCGGATCGAGACTATTTTGGATTGTCAGCGGAATTCAGGTGTCCCCTTTGGATGTTTTTGAAATTTAAAAAAAAATGATCCCAGAACAATGATTATCCACCTTTTTCCATTTCTATACTATTAGTTCACTCTCTTCATATATATATATACAGAGAGAAAGAGATATTATGTTTAAATTTTCAATCGTTAATAAAATACTTCTTATTCACCCACTGATGTTCAAATACCTTTTTTAAACTTGTACTAGACGACACTTGATGTTAGTAGTTTTTTTTTCAAATATTAATTCATTCGTTAAATTCTATTTTTCTTTAAACTTAAAAATTTTTCGCGTTATTTCTGAGGAAGTTAGATTTATCTGCAGCAGATTGTGCCAGTAGGTTTTTCTAACAACGTAGGAATCAGCTTGTTTTTTAATATTGCTTGTTTTTGGATGTGGTCCACTTTCAACAATTTAAAATTTTGGCGACACACTAACAATAAAATAAGTTGAAAATAATTTTACTTATCTTGGATACAATATGCTAAATAATTCATAATAATTTTCAAAGTTAAATAAAATAATATGTGCTACAAAATCGGCAAAATGTTTGAGTAATTAACAAATTAATTATAAGAATGCATTTAGTGCGAAATTTGAGCTTGATGATTTTTAATAATTTCGTTTATATTGCATCATAAAAATGACAATATGCCGTTCTCATTTTTTCATCTACATTTAAACATCTCTTGATTCTTTTTTCTATTTTTCCCCTTTTTAATACTTACAAATTCCAATAATATTTTTCAGAGTTTTGTTGGCTTTTATTATATAATCACCTACAAATTTCATCCGAAATGAATTAATTGACTCTTTCGAATGTTATAAAATTAAATTTCGATTATTTCAGAATGAAATTAGTTTTCCTTTTCATTCAAAGTTAATTTATACACAAACGTACCCGTTACCACAAATGGTTTACGAGCTCATCAAATTCAGTTAGTTTATTTTAATTAAACCGCCGAATGATTTAGTTCCGGAGATTTTCTTTCTTTCTTAGAGTATAATTAACAATTAAAAAATGGTGAAATTCTTAAGAAAAGAATTGGTGGTACAGTGATTGATTGAAAATCACTGACCTACAGTGATAAAGGGGTGAGTAGGTAAGAATGACAAATTTATTTTTTTAAATATTTTTTTAATAAATGTTTTCATTAGATTATATTTTTAACCGTTTGAATGCCAAGCAACGTGATTGCGCTGTTTAGATTTTTTGTCAAGAAAACTAGTACATTTCGAACATTATGGACACAGCAGACGGTTCTTTACTCATTGTTGAAGTCGCGCACGCAAATTTACTGCATGACACAGCTTTTTTTAATGTAGGTAGTACAATTCACATAAGGTAAAACAATACTACAACTCCGATTGGGATTTATCGGTGTAAAATAAACAAAACGCTATCGCGTCGCTGGGTACTAATCGACATAAAATAATACGAGCGCTGTCACGCTGCTTCTGTCTTTTCTTACTCATTCTGAGAAAGCGTGGTTGCACTGTTTGGGATTGTTCAAGTGTTGTCTCAATACCCACTAGGACTCAAACGGTTAGTACGGAAATATATGATATAGATTTGTGTATATATGTGTCGTGAAGCCACCTGAAAAGTGAATTGTAGTTTCAAAAATAAATCTAATAAATCTTTTTTTTTTCTAATTTTCCCCACAAACTCAAGCCATTTTCTCCGATTTTTTAAAAGCAAAAAATTAATAATTCGATTATAGTATATGCTGTATATTATAGAGAACAATTTAAGAGAGTCTATGATGAAAGTAATTCTTATAATATCAAGCAATGGAAAACCCTGCCATACTATGTGCTATAAATGTAAAATTAGAAGTTTCACGAACGCAACGTGGCTGCGGAAGCTGAATGATCATGATCACGTACTCCTAGCCGATAATACTTTTTTTTCTAGCCGTGGGATCAAGCTTACTTCATATTAAATGTGTTACGCTCCTGGTCTTCATATGGGCGTGGTGTGGAAGTTTCGAGAGTGAAGTCTACATCATGTGTCACCCTCATCATTCAAATTAAGAAATAAACATCGCCAACAACCCTGATGTTTCTTCTAATTCAGAGGTTCCCAAGCTTTTTGTCTCATAGATACCTTGCCATGTTTTTCAGGTTTGGGGTAGACCCATGCTTACGTAATATTGAATTTTTCCAAATTTATTAACTAAAAGGAGTCCGAAAGCTTTTACAGAACTACTTACTTTAAAAGATTTTAATTTATAACTGTAAAGAGATATAAAGTTATACACTCAGGAACATTGAAAATAGCGACCCAAGAAGGAAGCTAAGTGCAATCGCGAAACTTTGCAAATAAGTACAGCGTAATGTGATATGCAAATGATCCAAGTTTTGTGCCAACACGCATGTGCATACACGCCGAGGTGGCGCTAAAATCAGGAAGATGGTGCAAAAAAGCGAGCGCAAATTCGAAGATTCATAAACGTGACGATTATCCGCCGATTGTAGGAAGACTTTGGTAAGCGAAATATACCAGATAAACGTGCTAGAAGACATTTCTCACAGTTAAGCGAGTTTGAGAGAGGCCTGATCATTGGGATGAAAACTGCAGGCTGGTTGACGCGCCGTGTTGCTGGCCAGGGGAATCGTTTGGAGTTTGCCGTTAGAAATTGTTGGGAGCAGGGGACACGAGAAGGTACCCACGTGCTGAAAACTGGGTCTGGAGCGACCAGGAAGACCACGAGGAAAGAGGATCAAAGGATCGTGCGGCAAACACTTGTGAACCCCACAGTGACTTGTTCAACGATACGAGCAGACGTAGGGGTAGCAATTGTTCCACAAACAATTTCCAGACATCTTGCAGAAGCAAATCTTACGTCCAAGCGCACTTTCCGTGCAATCCCTTTAACACCGGAACACCGGCCACTGCGTCTACAGTGGTGCCAAGCCAGATCAATGTGGAACGTCACATATTTGCAAAAGGCTGTGTTTAGTAATGCATCGCGGTTTGTTTTGGGGACAGATGATAACCGTGTACGGGTTTGGAGGCACCCTGGTGAGCGGTACAATTCCCTCCACACTGTTCTACGTCCCATTGCCCGCACAGCTGGTGTAATGGTCTGGGTGCAATAGCCTATGATAGCCGGTCCACTTTGATTGTGATGCATGGAACCTTACGTTGATGATATTCTTCGATCCCATGTAGGACCTTTCCTTAATGGTCTCCCAGGGGCAGAGTTTTCCTGCAAGATAATGCTCATCCGCATACAGCAAGATTTGCTCAAGACTTCCTACGTCATTTCCAGACTCTTCCAGGGCCTCCCTGCTCCCCCGATTTGTTCCCTGTAGAGAACGTTTGGGATCAGCTAAAACGGCAGATGTCATCGTGTCACTCTGTACATGATTTAGAGTTGGCTGTTCAAGATTCGTGCCCATCTACCTCAGGACAACATAAGGTGTTTAATCAACTCAATGCCGGACCGTGTGGCGGCAGGTATTGCAGCTGGAGGTTGTCCAACGCGCTATTGAAGTTGCCCAGTATTTGTGTCGTTGCACACCCTGTATTCGTTTAATTGTTTTGTTTCTGAGATCAAGTGAATCTCTCATCTGTGTCATTATGTGTATTAAATTTCATTTAAATCCGATGCTTTCTTCTTGGGTCGCTATTTTCTATGTCCCTGAGTATATATTAGTATAGTAAATGTATGTTAGTATGTGAGGCAAGTTATGTATAGTGAAGTGTAGAGTTTAAAATTTAAGAAGCATGAGTTGTTAATTAATTTAAAAATGAAGTGAAACATAAAATAACTGAGAATAAAAAACAAATGTTTATGATGCTAGGGATGAATCTGTAGCTTCATTAACACATTTTCAACATTTTTCAACATTTTTCAACAATCCTGTTAGGATTAACCCTAAATTTTCACATGGTTAGTTATGTATAGCCGATAACCGCGCTGAAACTCCTTCTCACTAGGAAGAGCAATTAAAAAATGTGTCCAATACTCCATAATTCGAGATCAGTGGTGCACCCAAGAGGGGCCTGGGGGTCCGGACCCCAAAGCCCTTGATTTTTTTTCATTTGATTATAATTCTAAGTATATAATACTAAAAATTTAATTAATAACTTGCTATTAATGATTAATTTTATTAATGCTAATTATTTATTCAAAAACTAGTTTTTTACTGTGTTTTGTTTCTGAAAATCGACAGAATCAAAAGGAGCATGATACAAGAATGGTGAACTTTCGACCCCGGACCCCCAACCCCTTGAAAAATTCCTGTGTGCGCCACTGTTCGAGATAAATAACAGGCATGTCTCTATAAAGCTAAAATTGGTCACATTCGTTTCTAAATTTTACTTTAAAATCTCCGTTCTTTCCTATTACGATGATTTCTCTTTTAATATGGCTTTTTTTTAATGTGACCATAGGAATTCCTTGCCTTCTAAGGTAATTGCCGAGTAAATGCATTATCAAATCTAGTTCCATTCTGAAAAAAAGAAAATTTAAATGTTAAACATAGGTTTGAAATGTCCTTTTGCTGGCAGTTGAGAAATGAAATATTATACTCCTTTAACTTAATTCTGGCAAGAAATGCTGAAATACTGGTCCTTGTTTTAATAAAATTTATGCTGTCACAAAATTTGAAATTAGCCTCAACAAATTTAGTAAATAAATGTGTCAAATAGGTAAAATTTGGTTTCCATTTGACTAAACTTTCTATTAAAATTAAAATTACGATCTTGTTTAATGAGAACAACTCTCGTGGACCCCTTGCAGGTCACCATAGACCCCTGGGGGTCTATATAGACCACTTAGGGAATCACTATTCTAAGTGATAATCTACAAAATAATGCATAAAAAATGTGTCAATCACAAAAATGTAGTTTGAATTTCGACTCTCATGAGAGGCACGAGGGTTATTGACGACGAACCTCTTAATTTTAATCTTTGATCAAACGTAGAATACGACACCTGAGCGGAGATCACCTTTTCAAACTACCACACTACACTAACGAGATACTTTGAGCCAAGACAAATTTAACGTGCATCAGCTCGTGTACATATCAGGCTTTCAATGACACTGGGGCTGGATTTCATGACACGCAGATCACTACTGCGGTGACTATTGTCAGACTGCGAGCCTATGTCTTCTTGACATTGCAGATTAGGTTCATATTCGGTTTCATTAAACTAAACAAATCAGCATTAATAGATCTAGTCTGCAGCCTTAAGGATTAATTATTATGCAGAATAGCTTTTTTATCCGTTATTCCTAAGTAATATTAAAATTTTATAATGTCCTTTATACTTTGAAGTATTTTTCAAAAGGTGTTAAAATTGTAATCAATTGAGCGTATCAAAATATATCAAATATACAGTGGGACAAACAATTGAGAATACACCTTACTTTTACTTGATAAATCCAACTTTCAATAGAAATAACACATTAACTAGAAGTGCAAACGTGTTTCTATTTTCACACGTAACAAAAGGGTTAATTTACAGTAAAAATAACGAAACTCAACAAAAAAATATCTAAAATTAAAAATTTCACAAGTATTTGAAATAAACATAGGCACATCTTTACCTCAAAAAATTGAGGATACACCAATGAAATGTTTGTTTAACTACCACTAGATTTTTTTCCTGCTTGCTACAACAATAGCCTAAGTTTAGCCAATTTTATCTTAAACTTTTTCGACTGCTACTTTTGTCTTTTGAAGTTGCTTATGTGAATTTAAAGTCGCAATTTTAAATGTAAAATGGGTCCTCGGAGAGAGACCAGTATTGATGTAAGAAAATTTATATTAAGGTTATTTAAGAAAGGAATATCTTATCGTGAAATAGCTAAAATTGTCGGTAGAAGCCACTCGTGTGTCCAGAAAATCATTGGAAGATTTAAAAGCGATGGATTAATTGAAAATAAAAGTGGAAGAGGAAGGAAAAGTATTCTGAGTGATGTAGCCAAAAGGAAAGTTTTGAAAGATATCAAGATTGATCCAAAACTAAGTTTAGTCAAACTAGCTGCAGAAGCTTCTCGAATAATAGGCAGATGTGTAAGAGCTGAAACTGTGAGAAATTTGATTAGACATGCTGGATATAGCAGTCGAGTAGCTAGAAAGAAACCTTTCATAAGCTTACAAAATCAGGAAAAGCGTTTGGAGTTTACAAAAACTCATCAATTGAAGACAGATAACTTTTGGAAGAAAGTTATATTAAGTGACGAAAGTAAATTCAACTTTTTGGAAGTGATGGCCGTCGCACCGTTTGGAGAAAGCCGAACACCGTTTTGGATTCAAAAAATTTACGTCCTACAGTTAAACATGGTGGTGGCTCCGTCATGGTTTGGGGCTGTATGGCTTCAAATGGGGTAAGAAATTTAGTTTTTATAGATGGCATAATGGATCATAAGCTTTATATAGATATACTCAACAACAATCTTAAAGAAAAAGCAAAAAAATTGGGTTTAGATGGAAATTTTATTTTCCAGCAAGACAACGACTCCAAACATACGGCACGTAACGTCAAAATGTGGTGTCATTTTCATTGTAAACAGCAATTGCACACACCCCCACAGTCCCTTGACATCAATGTCATAGAAAATTTGTGGGCCACACTCGAAATAGCGATCCAAAAACACCAAATTAGGAACAAAGCCCATTTAAAGCAAGTGTTACAAGAAGAATGGGATAAAATATCTCCAGATACCACCAAAAATTGGTCGAATCGGTACCAAGACGTTTGGAGGACATTATAAAAGGCAAAGGACATGCAACCAGATATTGACATTGTCTTTGTATATGATATGTCACACAAATTTCATTGGTGTATCCTCAATTTTTTGAGGTAAAGATCTGCCTATGTTTATTTCAAATACTTGTAAAAATTTTAATTTTAGGTATTTTTTTGTTGATTTTCGTTATTTTTACTATAAATTAACCCTTTTTTTACGTGTGAAAATAAAAACACGTTTGCACTTCTAGTTAATGTGTTATTTCGATTGAAAGTTGGATTTATCAAGTAAAAGTAAGGTGTATCCTCAATTGTTTGTACCACTGTAGTTTTGTAAATGAGTTAAGTATTCGACTGTGTTGACAAAGTTTTTTTTTTCGTTTATGTGTTAGGTCGTTTAGAAAAAAAAATATTGTGGAAAAAGGAATACAACATAAAATTGGGAATGTCTTAAGTTACTTTTCTAATATTTATTTTACGTAACTTATATAAAAAAATTAAATTTGTTTTTTGAAGAATGAAATTTTTTACTATAATAAGCAAATGAAAAATGTGACCTCCTGAGTAATCCAATAAATCACAATGAAATTTTTATCATTTATGTGATGAACCCTCTAAAAGTAAAAAATCGCAGGTTTTTAGATAAGTTTCTTTTGAATTACACTTTACAGCTATTTTTAGATTAGAACATAGATAAATTTGGGCGAAAAAAAGAATGTTTAAAGAATACTTATATCTTAAAATATTTTTTAACAATTTGTGGCGTTGCAAATGGATCAAGAAGTATATCAATGAAATTAAAATTACATTATGACGAATGCTTTTTTTAAGTATGAAATTTTTCTCTTAACATTGAAAATTTTGCTAAAACTTTATTAAATGTTATTTTTTGAAGTACAAGAGTGTTACTTATTTAAAAATTATGACTCTTGAAACGTATTTACAATCTTTAAAATAATATTTCTCTTAAAATAAATTTTTAAAAAATGGAACTATTTTGACATCACGGGGGACGCGCCAAGTTGTTGCTTATGTTCGCCAAGATGGGCGATAACATTACAATATGGTTACCTTGATATTTTCGATTACTGCAAGTTTCCAATACTTTTTAATTTATATTCATTATTGTTAATATATAATATAAAAATATTTTAAATATAATATAATATCAAAATGTAATTATTTCATATTTAATTATCATATAATATTCGTTAATTATAATTGTTTTTTTGTTACATTTGTTATTTATAATTATGTTCTTTATTTTCAATTATTATTTTGCTATTCATTTATAATTATTATTTTGCATGAGTATTCTTATGAATAATTTTTATATTACAATACGATGATTTTATTTTTTTTATAATTACTGTTAAATTATATTATCTGGTCATCATATATAATAATTATTATTAAATCATATTATATGAATATTATAAGTTATAACTGATATAATATATTTTAAGATTATTATATACTGCATAATACTATTAGTATATACATGTTATTTATTATATAAATTGTTCTTCTTTACTTATTGATTGATCTCGTTTATTCTCAAAATATCTTCCTATTCTTCTTTTGAAATATATTTTAATGTATTTAAAACAAAAATTAAATTATCTTCCTAATGATTTGATACCGCTAGGTTACCATCTTGGATTCCATTCCAGTGAAAACAAGCACTCCTTTATTGCGCCAAGCAGCGCTTGAGATCGTGCCCCGAAAAAAAACTAGCACCACTTCTTAGTGCCGCTTGAATTAAAATACACATATAAAATTGCATGAAAAATATTATTACGAGAAAAACTTATTTAAAAGCAATTTTGTGAAATATGATGAAAAGTGGACAGAATATCAGACTTTCAATTTACATAAGAAAATTTAGTAATCGTAATTTGCATACACATATTTAAAATTTCTGGACGCAGACTGGAATAAAACTCTTTAGATGTATTATTTAGAAGCGGGTTCTTTCATATTTAAATATATTTATAAATAGTACGGAAATTTTAACTAAAAACAGTTATTACGCTTGATAGCAACGCTTTGACTAGTAAGATATTTTTTTCAAAAACCATTATTCAGACTATAAATATAGAGAGATTTGAGCAAAAGTTATTATAAAAGCAATTTCCATAAGAGAAAAATGCTTTGCACATAAAAAAAAATGCTTAAAAATTTTACATTTATATAATTTTTACAGAAATACTCGTAAAATAAATTGTTGTGTATATATTTTAATTCAAGTCATTCTAACTACTAAAAAAATTTTTCAATTATAAGCTTTTGCAAAATCACGGTTCTGAACGAAGTTACCTTAAATACAACAAAACAAAAAACTTAAAAAAATTAAAAATACATTATCAATTTTTGATTAAATCAAACAGTGAAAAAATACAAGAAAATCACCGCAGATATTAGTTGTGATATTAATCCTTCTCATCTGCAATTTTATGCTTAAAACTCTATTGTGAATTTAGAATATTTAAATACAGAAAAGTTATTCAGTACATTATTATAAACAAATGTCCTACCTTTTCCGTTGTTTCAGGCGTGTCGGTGCATCCTAATAATCTGTAATAAACTTTACACGTGAGGTCAATTTAACCACATTTCAAAGAACGCTCAATCAAAATTAAGATCAAAATATTATGCCAAACTATAAACAAAAGAAAGAACAGTGCATGTTACTGCAGAAGAATTTTATTTCCAATCAAAAGCACGATGCAAATAAAACGTGAGTGACCGCGATAGTTTAAAGCTCGTGGCTGGCTAGAACAGAACAGATCTTTCGGATCATTGGAAATCTGTGGTCGAGGTAGCCTAGTGGTCGAGGTATCCGATCGGGGTTGGCATGTCACGAGTTTGAGCACAATACCACTTAAGAACTAAAGTGTAGGGGAGGGATGTACGCTAAATCTGTCGAGAGCTCAAGTGAGTGAGTGAATATTAACGTCGCACTGTTTAGCTACACGAGGGCATCTTGAGAGGGCCTACACAATTTTGAACCATGGTCAAGTGACGTGAATGACAACTGAGCTAGCACCCCCTCTCCTAACTACCATACCAATGGGAGGATGTTAGAGCTCACGACAGATTTAACGTGCATCGCTCCCTTACACGGCGGGTCTTTAGTGGTACTGGGATCGAACTCGTGACAAGGCCAGCCACAATCCGATACCTATACCACTCGGCTACCGCGGTTGTAGAGAGCTCAAATGTCCTATCGTGGGTGTGGCGTGGTAGTTAGGAGAGGGGATACCAGCTCAGGTGTTGCCTTCGTCACTTGACGATGGCTCAAATTTACGAGGCCTTTTGTGAAAGTCCTGGTGTAGCTGAACAGTGCGACGTTAATATTCACTTTCAGTTACGCCATTAAGATCCGCCGTGTAGAGAAGCCTATGGATAATAAATCTGCAGAGGTTCAAGTTCTTTTCGTTCGTGTGGCGTGGTAGTAAGTAGAGGGGCGCTAGCTCATATGTCATTCTCGTCCTTTGAAAGAGTTTCAAAATTACGATTTCCATCGTCAATAGTCCCCGTGTGGATTTATTATACAACGTTAATAGTCAATCACTCAAATTAAAATGTCCTCCCGTTAGAAAGTAAGTGAATATTAACGTCGAACTGTTCAGGTACACAAGGGCTTTTGGCGACGGACCTCGTAATTTTGAATCATGGTCAAGTGATGAGGGTGACACCTGAGCTGGCACCCTCCTCCCCTAACTACCACACCACACGAACAGAAGGACGTTTGAGCCCTCGACAGATTCGATGTACATTGCTCTCTTACACAGCAGGTCTTTAGTGGTACTGGGCTCGAACTCATGACATGCTTGACATGATCCGATACCTTAGCCACTGGGCTACCGCAGCCCCTCCCGTTGGAGAAAGTGCACTTGCTTAAAGTAAGGTATGTGACATATTACATTTTTCACAATTATTATATTCACAATTATTATTTTATTATACTGTAACAGCTGATAATATTGCCGTACACAGTTACACAAGGGTTAATAGCAACTTACTTCAAATGTTGGTGAAATACCGAGGGCATCGTCCGAAGTTTCTAGACTTCATTTAACGCCAAAATAGGTCGCAGCAGCCTAATGGCTGTGTTGATACGCATTAAAATCGCGATAATATAAGTTCAGGGCCTAATAGCACTTGGCATCTTAGCACGTGAACTCTGCTGATGCTCAGATTTCCCCGATGGCTTCATGTGGAAGTTTGAAAATAGGGTTCGAACTCCGGTGTGTCGTCATCGTCACTTGACTATGGTATAAAATTATAAATACAGTCACAATAATCTTTATTAATTTTATTATAGAGGGAAATTACAATTGAGGACTTACTGTGGGTGCGCGCACGCGTGTGTAAGTGTGTGGAGAGAGAGAGAGAGAGAGAGAGATTTAAAGACGCCAAAATGAAAAAAAAAAGATCAATCTTGATAGATTTAATATATTAAACTTTTTATGCAGTGTGTCTCTACTGCAGTGCGTCTCAAAATTTCAGTACTCGCAACCCAATAGTCAATCATAATTTCCACCGAGGCCCCCTTATACAATAACAATATATCAATAATACTATATTTTGATGCTAAAACTACGAGGCTAATTTAACCTCTTAAGTGTCTTCGGCGTATATAAATGTTTTGCTCAGCCAAATCGTTAACTTCCCTCGACGTATATATACGTCTTTTCCAAGCACAATGTTTTCTGTGTACTGTTATCCATAAAATTATTCCGAAGGCTTTGGAATGCCATAATAGGACCCTGATAATATTTGCGAATTATTTACTTATTTCAGATTATTTTTGCATCTATGTTCCTTCTCCCCCCCAATACATCCCATGCGTGGGTCTACGTGGAAAAAGGTTGGCATTGGGTAGCAAATCACGTTTCTTTTAATCGGCAAAATGGGGCTTATTATAAATCATATAAATTATCAAAATAAATATTATTTTTTGTATATAATTTTATATATGGTAAGACCTTTGAGTCACTGGTAATTATTAAACTTGTTATTAACTTTGTATTGTTATCTTACTTATAAAATACATTGTGCAGCACTGATATGTTTATAAGTATAATATATCAGAGTAGACGCGTATTTTATTTTGCATTTTGTCAGAATGTATACTTTGTTTACTTTCAGTAAATTAATAATTTTTTTAAAGAATTATCTGTTTTCGACTTTTAAATAGGCCGCGGTAGCCGAGTGGTATAAGTATCGGACCGTGGCTTCCCTTGTCACGAGTTCGAGCCCAGTACCACTAAAGACCCGCCGTGTACGGCAGCGATGCACGTTAAATCTGTCGAGAGCTGCAACGTCCTCCCGTTGGTGTGGTGTGGTAGTTAGGAGCGGGGGGTGCCAGCTCAGGTGTCGTCCACGTCACTTAACCATGGTTCAAAATTACGTGGTCCGTCGCCAAAAGCCCTCGTGTAGCTGAACAGTGCGACGTTAATATTCAATAAATCAATCGACTTTTTAATAGGCTCGTTACCACTCGTAAAGTTCTCACGCCCCCCAAGGGTGGCACTCCCCTGAGTTAGAGAAACGCTACTCTACTGACACCAAGGCTCGAATCACCTCAATTCGATATCAAGCACACTCAGGTCAGTGGCGCGGATGAGGGGGTGAGTGAATATTAACGTCGCACTATTTTGCTACTCGAGGGCTTTTGTTAATGAACCTCGTAATTTTCACTAAGGTCAAGTGACGAGGAAGACACCTGAGCTTGCACCACTCTCCTAACTTCCACACGATACCAACGGGAAGTCATTTGAGGTCTGGACAGATTTAACGCACATTACTCTCGTACATAGTGTGTCTTCAGCGGTACTACGTTTGAACTCATGATACGCCCATGACGAGTTTGTTACCTTGACAACTAGGCTACCACGGCCTCCACACTGAATCATTTCTACTCGGCTCAAGTAAGTTGTTTGCAAAAAAGTAAATAATAATTACTAAAATTGACTACTTATAAATAGTTATTATTTTTAAAAAGAAGACTTTTTTTTTCAGTCGTGTTTACCTTAAGTAAAAATTTCATGCACAATTTCTCCAAGAAAGTATTTATATTTTTACTTCTATATTTAAATATTACTATTATTTATTTACAATTAGACATTAATAAATATGAATAAACATTAATCCGTAGTTATTGCTTTATTACTTTTCATGGCATATGGTTTCTTATCCTTACATATATTACATCGAATAAGTTATATAAACATGTATATTACAATCAACATAAGTAATTTACGAATACACACTCACACATATATATATATATATATATGAAATACTAAAACTTATAGTATGGAAAAAATAAACTTTTAAGACGTGGAGAGTAATTGAGGTTAATACGAACCTAAGGTAGGGCGGGGCGGGTGGTAAGTGAAGGAAACTCTATTATGAAGATGCAGTCTTGTAATTTATTAATTCCTTGAAACACACAGGAATATTACAAATATAAATATTGGATGGCACAGCACAGACAAAGACACACACAAAGCGCGATAGCCGGCTGACTACATGTTTACAGCGAAGAGCAGAGGAAGGGGCTTTCCAGAACCTTGCTATTTATCTTCAGCGGAATGTCACGAGATTTAGGAGCTGGATGGGGATTTAGTTTCAAAATTCTCCGGTAGGTGGGTAATCAATTAAATAATTACACGGTTGTCCTGAAATACTGAACATTTAATAATTCAAGAGCTATATATATATATATATATATATATAGGAATGTATTCGCTATATTTAAAAATAACGGAGATACAACAACTTCTGTTACTTCAGCAATCGACGCAACTTCAAATGCAATAGGATCATGTAGGTCAAGTATCTCAGAAATTTGTACAGCGAGATCTAGAGTAAAAAATGGAAAATTAACTGTAAAGGTTGTTACTTTTTTTTTTAAAAAAAAATATTTCACCAAATTAAAGTGCAAAGAAAAATATCGAATTCATTCACTAGAATTTGATTAATCCAAATCGGCTCTTTTGAATTAAAATTTATCCAAATTACCGATGATTTCGTGTAGAGGTTTTAATGTAAATTTTTAGAAAGACAATTCATAACCTTTAGTTCACATTTTAAATGAAAATTTATTTTAATTATATATAGGTCAATTGGTTTAAATCAGAGCACGGAGTGCGGAACAAGGCTTGGAAGAGATTTTTTTAAAATTTCTACTATTAGTCCACTTTCTTCTAATATACATATATATACGTATACTCATGTCCATAAATTAAGGAAAATGAAGTGTTCAGGCAAAGAAAGAGACAGAGAAACAAAACAAATTTGACTTATTTGTAAAGTCTATTTATTAAACAAAATGTGAAGAGGAAAATGATGCTATATGTTTGGCATAATTAATAAAAATTGCGATTTTTACTCCCTGGAGCAAATTTAAAAAAATAACCTATTTACAAAAAGCAGTGTAACATGGTTAGTATGATGGTTAATATAGAGTACTAGCTGTATGGCCCGGCTTTGCACGCGGGCTATATATCTACTTTTATAAATTTTCCCTTTCTTTCACAAAATCAGAACTTCTAATACTCATTTTTAAAATGACTTCCCCCCCGTCCACCACTTAGCCCGGCGTTGCTCGGGCTTTCTCTTTACCTCATGACACCAGCATTTCTGTGTGTGTGTTTGTACGCGCACAATGTGAGGGATTTCTAAAATTGTGTCAAAAAATTTCCCTTTTTCGAAATAGCTGCATGGCCCATCGTTGCACGGGCTATCTCTACTGTTATAAATTTTCCCTTTCTTTCACAAAATCAGAACTACTAATACTCATTTTTAAAATGACTTTCACCCCCACCCCCTGCATCGCTTAGCCCAGCGTTGCTGCTCTTTTCCTCATGACACCAACATTTCTCTGTGTGTGTTTGTACGCGTACAATGTGAGTGATTTCTAAAATTATGTCAAAAAATTTCGCTTTTTCGAAATTTGTTCCATTCCACTTATTTTGATTTAAGACAAGTTTCTTTCCCGTCTCTGTATCCCAAACAGAATTTTTTTAGTGTAAAATTATTGTTCTATCTTCCCCTCCTTCTCACAGATAAGATAATGCTTCAAATTTTGATGTATGA
The DNA here is from genome assembly GCA_019973935.1 of Trichonephila clavipes. Taxonomy (NCBI): domain Eukaryota; kingdom Metazoa; phylum Arthropoda; class Arachnida; order Araneae; family Nephilidae; genus Trichonephila; species Trichonephila clavipes. The sequence continues at coordinate 259,932 of BMAU01006797.1, forward strand.
CTTATAAAAAAAATATTGCGTTAGAATTAAAAAAATATTAATGTGAAGCAATAAAAACAAACGATTCTGATGCTAAGAGTAAAAAAAAACGTTCATATTTTTTTTTAATAATAGTTAGTTTCTAGCAATCTAAAATAATAAAATAGATTTCAGATTTTCATGAATCAATCAATCGTTACATATAGTTAACTTAAAATAATAAACGATGTACTTTTTAATTAATAAAGAATTCATTTAGTAATAAAATAATAGAAATAATCCTTTTAAAAAAATATATATATATATATTTACTAAAATCAAATTTCTATAAGTAATTAATAAAAGAATAATTTACAGATAACTATTGAAACGATTGATTTTGTAATAAAAAAGTATGAAACAAAAATAAAGAATGTAATTAGAATTAAATAATTATTACTGACATTTTAAGCATTTTTTTCTTTTAATTTTGCAGTCACCGGAAACGCAAAAGTGCATTTTTTTTAAAAGAATAGTTTTTGCATTGAATTAAACAGAAAAAAATAGAAATTTTCAAAATTACAAAGCTATTAGATCGTGTTTTAAAAACCTCCGAAAATATTTTTAAAAAATTGTATAATAATTAAATTGAAAGAAAGATATTGTTTTTTCTAACCGTAATTTTTAAGATATTTTATTAATCTTTGTACAGATTACTTATAATATTATTCTACATGCGGAATAAAAAGAAAGCACTAAATTTTTTTAATGTGAAAAATTTTTTCATTAACGCGAAAAAAAGTTCAAACGGAACAACTTATAATTCGTATTCATTAAAAGGAAACGATTTAAAACTCATTTTTCATTAAAAAAAATTGTAAAATTATTAAAATGAAAGAAATATATACATATAATTTTATTTTAATAATTTTTAAATAAAATTATTTAAATGCAGATTTTCGTTGTTTTGAAAAAAACAGAGTTTTTTCCGATATACTCTGCAGATGACGTCACAATGCATTTTAATGCGTTTTAAGGTTTTTAATTAATATCTTTTAAACTAATTGGAATATTGGTATATAAATTATCAAAACGGATTCCTAGGATCATTCCCGAAATTTTGAAACATTCTGCCAGTTCCTGCGTCTTGTGGTTCTTGCGAAATTTGGGCATTATCTGGACATACATAGATACGTTTGTTTACCTTTGGATTTTAATATATAAGATGTCTCCCGGACGATGTAATATGCAGGCTTTACATCGCCTAGGCATGCTGAGAATCAAATTATCAACCATATATTGGGGAATATTATACCACTCATCAATCAATGATCTCCGAAGTTCCGGTAGACAGGTGGGAAGGAGTTGACGGGCTCCAATTTGTCAGCAAAGCATATCCCACACATGCTCTATTCGATTCAAGTCCGGTGAGTATGCTGGTCAATCCATACAGGTGATATCCTCTGATTGAAGGTATTCGTCTACAATGTTTGCACGGTGAGGACGGGCGTTGTCATCCATAAACAGAAATTCAGCACCCATGGTGCCCCAAAACAAAAGTACATGTTGTTCCAGAATGACATCCCAATAGATGTGACCTATCTTCCTTACATTCGGAACATGCAGGTCAGTTCTAGAACCAAGAATAATTCCTCCCCAAACGAGCCATCCTGCACCACCCTAACGGTGTCGTTCAATGGTGTTCTCTAATTGGAAACGGATACCTGGCGCTCTCCATATTAAAGTCCTGCGAGAATCAGACTGCAAACTAAACCTGGACTCGTCGGAAAACATCACTCAAGACCACTGATGTGTTGTCCACAATGCATGCTCTCTACTCCAGGTTAATCGCAGACGACAGAGAGTTGCGATAAGTGGAACACATGTGAGAGGCCTACGAGCATATAGACCAATGTGCCCAAAACGTCTGTACACGGTCTGCCTTGAAACTGTCGTGCCGGTAGCTGAAGAGAGCTGACGAGACGGGTCTGATGCTGTGCTCCGTCTGTTTCGTTTGGCAGTAAATGCCAAATACCGGTCCTCATTCGGCGTTGTAACTGAGGGGCGATATGTGATGTAACATCTACTCAGATTACCTTCATCTTGGAATCGTTGCCAAATCCTGGAGATGATACTCTGGTTGATTCCATGTTCCTCTGATCTTTCAGCTGGGTACGTCTACATTCCAGTCGTCCAATAATTCTACCACGTAAAAAATCCTCCGAATGTTTCCTTTGTGTCATACTTATGCGGTTATTTTACTGAAAGGCTTTTAAAGAGTTGTGAACAATTTTACTTATTTGCCACCATTCCTTATATACCCCTCTCTTACACTCTCGTCATTGTGACGTACTATCCGCGTCATCTGGTGGTTTCCTGTAATTTGCATATTCTTCTTCAAGATGTGTATGATAATTCTACAGGTGAAATTTTCATTTTAGAGTTCAATTTCTGGGTGATTCTGAATTATTCTTAATTTATGGACATGAGTGTAATATAATGGATTAGTTCGGTGAATAGAACACACTAGATGACACATGAGTATTGCCATATAAATTATTTATTCTTATATGTATACTAATAAAATAATATTAGTTGCAACTTATAAATCACTAGCTGGTATACCCGTTCTTCGCACGAGTGAATTGAAAAATTAAACAATACATATTGAAGGATAATAAGTTTTTAAATGAGTTAATTTTAAGTGAAATGTATATTAAACAAAAAAACATGTTTTGTAAATTTTAAGGCTGTAGATCCAATAGCTGATAACAATGATTTATATATATTTAATTTATAACTCCCCTGAACTCTCTTGGCGTTCTTGCACTCATGTGGGCGTCATGAGCATGGTCTTTGTGTAAATGACATCTCTCAGATACACTGGTACCAACACCTCCTCACAACACAATCAAAGCGGCGTAATTGACGAGCTAATCAACTAACCACACAGCTTACATCATGCCGATGATTTTCCCCCTCTGAAACTGCTCATATTGTCTGCAAAATCGGCGTAATGACATGTCTACTTCAGATCTTTCTTTGAAAATAATTCAGCAGGCTCAAACAAGCTTTGGTTGTATGTTTTAAACTCCATAAAGAATGACGTTAAACGTTCTCAATCTGCTATATATAATGCGCAATCATGCTTCATTTCTAATTATTTGCATATCTCCGCGATGTGTACCTTCACGCCAAGTTTCGGTACGATTCCGCTATTATTTCTTGTTGCGGTAATATTTTGTCCATGAGTGTACTTTCTATTAACCCATAGAAAACCAAGCAAATTTTTTTAAACTTGTTGTGGATGACACGCGATGTTAATACAGTTAATTCATTAATTGAATTTAAAATAAATAAATAATAACATACAAAAATAATAGTCCAACAGCATATATAGAAAGGAAACATCTTCGCTGTGTCCTTTTAGCGCATGTGACCTCTAATCCAAAAGTCCTGGGTTTGAATCCCTGCTGGGGTGGCCTCTTTTCTAAGAATGTGATTTTTTTTCCATACTATACGCTTTTATTAGAATATTTAAATTTAATTAATGTATAAATAGTAACAAAAAAAGTCCAACACCATATGCAGGAAGTTAATTGGAAGATTTCAAAGAAAATCGTCTTCTATTTTGTCACTTAATATTGTGATTCTGTCATATGTATATACATATTTACATTAATTGTAACTACTTAATAAAAGTAACTAAAATAAAAAAAAATCTCTGTTGGCCTAAGTAGAATTTACGCACCCACACCCACCCACGCACACCCACACACAAACACACACACACACACACACACACACATATATATATATATATACACACATATATATATATATATATATATATATATACACTGAGGAACATTGAAAATAGCGACCCAAGAAGGAAGCTAAGTACATTCGCGAAACTTTGCAAATAAGTACAGCGTTATGTGATATGCAAATGATCCAAGTTTTGTGCTAATACGCATGCTCATACACACCGAGGTGGAGCTACAATCAGGAAGAAGATGCTATATAAGCCAGCGCAAATTCGAAGATTCATAAACGCGATGATTACCCGCCGATTGTAGGAAGACTTTGGTAAGCGAAACATGTCAGGTAAACGTGCTAGAAGACATTTCTCACAGTTAAGCGAATTTGAGTGAGACCTGATCATCGGGAGGAAAACTGCACGCTGGTCGACGCGCCGTGTTGTTGGCCAGGTGGACCGTTTGGTGTGTGCCGTTAGAAATTGTTGGGAGCAGTGGACACGAGAAGGTACCCACGCGCGGAAAACCGTGTCTGGAGCGACCAGGAAGACCACGAGGGGAGAGGATCGAAGAATCGCGCGGCAAGCATTTGTGGATCCCTAAATGACTCGTTCAACGATACGAACAGACGTAGGCGTAGCAGTTGTTCCACAAACAATTTCCAGACACCTTGCAGAAGCAAATCTTAAATACAAGTGCCGTTTCCGTGCACTACCTTTAACACCGGAACATCGGCAACTGCGTCTACAGTGGTGCCAAGCCAGATCAATGTGGGATGTCACAGATTGGCAAAAAGTTGTGTTTAGTGATGAATCCCGGTTTGTATTGGGGACAGATAACAACCGTGTACGGTTGTGGAGGCACCCTGGTGAGTGGTAAAATTCCCCCACATTGTTCTACGTCATACTGCCCGCACAAATGGTGTAATGGTTGGGGGGCCATAGCTTATGATAGCAGGTCCACTTTAATTGTGATGCGTGGAACATTAACGGGCCAACATTACGTTGATGATATTCTTCGACCCCATGTAGGACATTTCCTAAATGGTCTCCAACGTGCAATTTTCTAGCAAGATACCCGCATACAGCAAGATTTGCTCAAGACTTCCTACGTCATTTTCAGACTCTTCCATGGCCTCCCCGCTCCCCCGATTTGTCCCCTGTAGAGCACGTGTGGGATCAGCTAAAACGGCAGATGCAATCATGTCACTCTGTACATGATTTAGAGTTGGCTGTTCAAGATTTGTGGGCCCATCTGCCTCAGGACAACATAAGGTGTCTAATCAACTCAATGCCGGACCGTGTGGCGACATGTATTGCAGCTGGAGATGGTCCAACGCGCTGTTGAAGTTGCCCAGTATTTGTATCGTTGCACACCCTATATTCATTTAATTGTCTTGTTTTTGAGATCATGTGAATCTCTCATCTGTGTCATTATGTGTATTAAATTTCATTTTAATCCGATTCTAGTTGGATCGCTATTTTCAATGTTACTGAGTATATATATATATATGTAATAAATCCAAAACTTTAATATGTAATAGCTCTAGAATTATTTAATTCCAGTCTTTCAGGATCAGCGTGTAATTATTTTAATTGACTACCCGCCTACCGGGGACTGTTGAAACCACATCAATCCACCTCCTAAATCAAGTGATGTCCCATTGAATATAAATAGAAATGCTCTGAATGGCCCGAGCTTTTCGCTCTTCTCGCTGTAAACATGTAGCCAGCCGGTTGGTTTTCTTTGTTATGTGTAGTGTCGTCCATGTTTTGTGTTTATGTTTTTCAAGATGTGAATAAACTGGATTAACTTTCCAAACTGCCTCTTCAACACTACAGTAATCGTCCACTCGCCACGTATTAGAAGAATCACTCATCACCGGCCCTGCCCTATTCTTTGGTTCGCTACATTAACCACATCCACTCGCCTCGACAAATTATGCCACACTATATGTTTTATTATATATATATATATATTACTTGTTTTAAATAAGTTTGGAACTAAAGTATTTAAAACAAATATCCCAGTTAACAAAAACTTAATGTGTGTTTCCTTTTTAGAATATAATTAATTCACAAATGTGATTGTATACACTTTAACTTATATAACTTTATGAGTACACATATAGTAATAAATAATATTCTCTCTCTCTCTGCATAACAATATTAATATTACTTTCTTTTTATTTCTCAAAACTAATCCATTATACAACATATAAAGATAATGTAAACATATAAATATTCAAGTTAGAAGTTTTCACTTCCATCGTGTGGTCATAAGCTCTTATATACATTTTCATTTTTTTCCCTTTCACGTAAATGATGCAAATTTGATAATCCACATCATCTATTTTTATATTTCATTTTGAAAAATTTCTTTTGGGCGATTTATATTTATAATTTTCTTCATTTGTAATACTAATAGCATATTCTTATTTATTTACATTTTTTTAAAAAATGGTCCGATGTTATTTTTATCTCAGAAATACTAAAAAAAAAAATACACGTACAAAATCAAACTCATCTTCTGAAAGTGAGATTTATCTTCTTGGAAGCATCAAAAGAGTTTTAGCTATTTCTCTTTTCAGAATCGTACAGAACCACCAAAAATTTAGAATCATTTTTATACCCATTGTTACATTGTTTACAATATTTTTAGACCCATTATAGTGGTTTTTCGGATCAATAATACTGCAAGATGTTCGCTGACATTTAATTCTGTAAATTGTGGTCACATTCCTTTAACTGGACTTCGGAAAGTTATAAAATCGCATATCGCTGTAAAATATATTCTCCTGTAAAAGATATATATGTTTAAAGCATATATTTTAGTAGATATAGCTAGTATAATATCGTTTTGATTTTTGTATCTATATTATTTTAGAAATAAAATGCAATTTTACAAATTTTACTTTTTGCGAAGAGTAACTATTTGGTCAATTGTATTTTAACGCGGATTATTTTTTCATTCTCTCACTATTAATTAATTGACATTATATTTTTTTATGTTTCACCCCTCATCCTTTTTTGAAGTATTATTAGTTCAAATGTAGATTAATTCCTAAATTAATAAAAAGGTGGAACAATTTAACAAGATAAATGTGGAAAAATATTTTAAAAGCTTGTAAAAATAAAAGAGCAAGAAAGTAAAAAAAAAAAGAAAAAAGAAATAATATATAAGTCAGTATTTCTCTTTTTTTCCCCTTCAAAAATATGTTTTTATAAGAAACTCAAGAAAATATAAATCCAAAAATAAATAAAAATGTGTGATCTATGTTTTTTTTCAAACTGCCGCTTTCACATAAATGGAGCTGCAATTTGAAAAATATCTGGCTACTGTTATGCATTTCGTTTGTAATTAAAGAAAATCTTTAAATATTAGATGTTAAGAAGAGTTGGAAAACTCAAATCTTCTTAATACGACAATTTTGAGGTTTTTACATTTTCAAATTGTATAGATTTTAACATTTCTAAAAGAAACCTTAATTATCCCCTCTACGTGGTGCGTCTTCAGTGGTGCTAGGCTGGAGTGAATGAGTGAATTTTAATATCACGTTATTCAGCTACACGAGGGCTTTTGGAAACGGACCTTGTAATTTTGAAACACGGTCAGGTGACGAGAATGACACCTCACCTGCTTCTCCACTATTAACCTCCACACCAGACCAACGGGATGACGTTTAAGCATTAACTTATTTAACATGCATTGGTCTCCACTGCATGGCGAGTCTTTAGGGGTACTGGGGTTGAACTCATGACATTCTAGCCCCGAGTCTGATACCTTGAAAACTAGTCTACTGCGGCCACGTACTAGGCTACAGATCTTGACATACTGCTAAAGAGTCCGTGACCATGACTACTAGGCTACCACAGCGTATCTTTGTCAGTGTAATTAATCCTTACTAATATTTATAAACGCGAAAGTTTGTATGGATGTATGTTTGTTACTCTTTCACGCAAAAACAACTGAATGTATTTTAATGAATCCTTACCATAATGTAGATTATGCTTCAGAATAACACATAGGCTACAATTTATAAAGACATTGCGTAAATTTCTGAAATCGAACAATAATTGTCAAGTAAGTAGGAAAAAATTCTGCCATCTGCAAGCTATTCTGGCGTGCGCTGCAAAAACTGTTAGAGTTACACGTGAGCATATATCTTTCTTTTAAATGTGAAGCAAGCCTTTTCATTTTTGTTTTGTCTAAGACAGACACCAGTGGGTTCTCGCTTCTAATTTATTGCTTTGATCAGTGTAATCATTATTTTTATTTTAGAATAAATGTTACTCTTTTATCGTTCCTGGTATTTAAAGTAGATAAACTTTATTTTTTACACTACATCATTAATTGAATAGGCCGGTATTGCATTAAATTACAATTTTAACATAAAATAAATACAACAGAAAGTAATATTAATCTATTACACGTCCAGATATAAATTGTTTACACTATTTTAAACGTTCATTACACTTTTTTGCAACAATGCTCTTTCTTTCAATTTTCTTTTCAATCATCTTAGGCTGAACAGAGATCATCTTAGGAAAGTGTTTTTAAAAATCGCCCCGCTAGAGAATTACGGGTTGTTATAAATAATAATAATAAAAAAATCCTTTGTATCATATATTAGATCTACAGACTTAACATTTAACAAACATGCAATTTTTTTTTTATTTACCTGAGATTCCAAAAAAGCTTCTTTCTTTTTGTTTAATTTGCAATTCTCGCAAAATGAACTCATTAAAAACTTATTTATCCTTCATTCTGTATTGTTTAATTTTTTAATTCACCCGAGTGAAGAACGTTTATATCAGCTAGTTAAATAATAAACTGGATACATTCAAATTGTTGTAGCATGTTTTACTGTGTTATTACTTTCCTTAATATAGTCATACTAGTTATGCAAGTTCTTCTTTGCAGAAAAAAAACACCTTTATAACCAATTCAACAACACCCGCTAGCGGAATGGGAGACACTCTCTTTATCACAAATAGTTGCTTTGCAATAGCCATGTAACGCAATGTTTCTTAAACTGTGGGGCGCGCCCCCTGGGGGCGCGATAACCTTACGAGGGGGCACGAGCATATCGAAAATAAAAGATTTAAAAATAATTATATTACTGGAATGAATTGAAACAAAGTACTTTCAGACATAATAAAAAATGCACTTTTACTCTGATATAATTTATATGCACGCGATATTAAGTCATCAAAAATAAAAAACTTCTTCAATACCTAATTAGCTATCTTTGATCCTATAACCAAATAAAAAAAACTTTTATTTGATTTGCTGTAATAACATGAGAGATTTTTTTACTACGCTTTCTTTTTAAGCCTAACATACAACGCTTTCAGAGAAAAAACAGATCCCAGACCTAGAATCGAAGAAATTTCGGAACATAAAAAAATCATCACTGCCATTATTTTTGAAATATTGCACATTATAGCTGTAATCTGTATGACCTTTTAAGTTATTGGTACAGTTATTTACGACCCCTCTCTTACGTGTTTGTTTCTCATTGAGGGAAGTTGTAAGTAATGTATTTCTCTGTTGCCCTTTTTTCCATGCAAAACAACGTTTTACACAATTTTTAGCAGTAACATACATATTATCATAATGAATACAATTTTACCCGGAAGTGATCACACGGGACACACAGATTACGAAATCGTTAATTCTGGCAAAACTGTTTATTTGTTACCAAAGAAAAATTGAAAAGTTAATGAAAGTATAGGTAAGTAAACTTTCTCTTAGTTAAATTATTCACTGGAATCACGATTTGTATAGTTTACAATACAATAATTATAAAAAAAGGATTTGGGTGACCAATAACCCCGCCCGACCGTATCGAGTGCGCACCTGCTGGCGGGTTAAATCATGTTGAAGACTTTTCGCTTTAAATATTAAAAATAATACAATTATTCTTCATCGGAAATTTATATTATTGTTCATTGTTTAACATCAATTAAAAATGCTAATTCTGTGAGGCTTAAAATTACAATTCTCTTAAAACTAAATATCATTTGAGCAGCTATTTTAAAAAGATAATTTTACATTTTTGTATAAGCATTGACAAGCACTTGGATTTTCTCTCCTTATAATTCAGCTATTGTATCAATAATGTTTTCTTTTCTTATAAATGAACTCGGGCAAAGAGCAGCCACTTCAGCCGGTATACGTTTAATGTATCAGTGCTGCACAGAGTATTTTATAATTAATTAATTAATACTAAATTACGAACAAGTTTAATAAGTATTAACGACTTCCATGGGCTTGTCTTGCAAAGTAAAGTTTTTATAAGGAATGCTTATGATTATAGAAATTGACCCACAGATTTCTTTTTCTATATTTAGCAGATATCTATATTTTGTCTTCTAAGCAGCCACCGGATTTTACAATATGTTAAATTTAAAAATTAGAGAAAGGAAAATTAACATAATAATTATCTATTATTTTATTTATTATTTTTTTGCGTAAAAGTAGTATACAACATTTAATAAAGGGTGTTTTTTTGAGAAGTATATAACTTTAAATTGCAATAAAACAACGATGTATTATTCGATTGACATGAATTTTTTTTATTCGAAAGATAATCTTGTGGCATTACATTTTAAATATGATTTCTGGCATAGGACTGCAACGGCTAGCTCAGATGTAGTCCAATCTGGACGTCCAATTTTCGATGACTTTTTCCAACATTTGTGGCCGTATATCCGCAATAACACGGCGAATGTTGTCTTCCAAATGGTCAAGCGTTTGTGGCTTATCCGCATAGACCAAAGACTACATAGCTTCACAAAAAGTAGTCTAGCGGTGTTAAATCACAAGATCTTGGAGGCCAATTCACAGGTTCAAAACGTGAAATTAAGTGGTCACCAAACGTGTCTTTCAATAAATCGATTGTGGCACGAGCTGTGTGACATGTTGCGCCATCTTGTTGGAACCACAGCTCCTGGACATCATGATTGTTCAATTCAGAAATGAAAAGTTAGTAATCATGGCTCTATACCGAACACCATTGACTGTTACTTTGTGGCCTTCATCGTTTTTGAAGAAGGATTCCACCAGCCCATAAAGCGCACCAAACAGTCAGTTTTTCTGGATGTAACGGTGTTTCGACATACACTTGTGGATTAGCTTCACTCCAAATGCGGCAGTTTTGTTTGTTGACGTAACCATTCAACCAGAAATACGATTCATCGCTAAACAAAATTCGCTTATGAAAATCGACCATTTTTTTCGAAATAAAATTGCACAATTTGAAAGCGTTGTTCAGGCGTGAGTCTATTCATGATGAATTGCCAAAACAAACTGAGAATAAATCACTTGACAGCTTTTAAATCGGTCGCCATCTTGGAAAGTAATGCCAACTTAAACTTCTATACCTGGAAAAAAAACACTCTGTACTTATGTTACTATTTTGGATGGTTTATAATTAAGATCTCCTATTGTAGCTTTAGCGTCAAAGTGCATTATTATTGCATTCAGTACATTATTAATGTATAAGGGGGGCGCGATAAAAATTGTGATTGAAAAGGGGGGCGGCAGTATTGAAAGTTTGAGAAGCACTGATGTAACACGATACCTATTCCTTTTCGTATTTTTCAAAGATGTAATGTCTGTAAAAATTAAGGTATGCGAGCTAGTCATGTAATCATTGTTACAACATTGTATTTACCCAATTTACTCGCAGTGAGGAATCTTGTGAAAGAAGATCCTATATAAATATATTAATAGGAACCAACTTCTTAAGTATGTTTGTAAAAATGTATTTTAATTATTTCTTGAAGAACGGAATTAAACTTACAAGTGGAATATAATCTTATTTGAGATAACTTTATATTTATACTAGCTGGTATGCCCGATCTTCGCACGGGTGAACTGAAAAATTAAACAACACAGATTGAAGGATGAAGTTTTTAATGAGTTAATTTTACGTGAATTTCAAATTAAACCAAAAAAGCTTTTTGCAAATCGCAGCTATAAAAAAAAAGAAAGGAAAAAAACATATCTGTTAAATTTTAAGTATGTAGATTTAATAGCTGATAAAAAGGATTTTTTTTTACTTATAACACCCCGTAACACTCTTGAGGGTCGATTTTTGAAAATACCTCCTTAAGCTGACTTCTACTCAGCAAAAGTAACACATTGTTAGAAAGTTTTGTGTAATAAACGTTTAAAATAGTGTAAATAATTAATATCTGAAAGTGTAGTACATTAATATTATTTTCAGTTGTATTTATTTTATGTTAAAAATGTAATATTCACAAGCAATGCCTTTTCTTAAATTATAATGCCGATTCAATGAAAAACATAGCGAAATGTTAACGATAGAGTCAAGTTGCCAAATGTCTAGCTACTTTCATAGCTTGAGTTTTATTAGAGCTTTGTAAGACACGCCGTGTAGGGGCGCGATGCACCTTAATACTTTATCCAACCGCATTATGATTTACTGTAGTTTTTTTTCATACAATATTTTTTTTGGATCACTACATTTACAAATTAAGGGATATACGTAAACAAAATACTCCTCTTTGAGAAATTTAATCCGTTAGAGCTAATAAATTAATTAAAGATATTCCACTGTAAAATTAATTACATACACCTTTCACTGAAAATAAATAGTGAAATCGTTTTCTAAAGTCTTCATTAACATACAAAAACATAAGGCACTTAAATTTTGACATAAACTATTTTTTCGGGACAAAAATAATAATCTTTGCAATCCGCTGTAAACACCGTCAGCTGAAATGTAATATCTGCTACTAAACTATTCGCCTTCCCCACTAAAATGCTCATCATTAGACTCGTGCTGCCATATATCTTGGAAAAGTGGATTTCAAAGAATATTCCTTCCAAGTAGTGTGATGTGGTAGTTTGGAGAAGGGGGTGCCAGCTCAGGTGTTACAGTAGTTATAATTATTTTTATAAATACTTAAAAATGCAATATATGCCTATTCAATTAAAATTATAGCGTTATAATTAACTACTAATCACAAACGAATTTTGCAAATTTGTCCAAATGATGTAGTGTGAAAGAAAAAGTTTATTTACTTTAAATGCCAGAACCGATAAAAGCATTTTTTTTGAAAAAATTATATGTTTCTCATTACCAAATCTACATAATAAAATCATAAAATGAACCATTCAAATAAAGAGAGGTTTATAACAACCTCTCCATTTAAAACTTAGTTTTATTCTGAAATAAAAAGAAAAATTAGGGATTATGCTGATAACAGGAATAAATAAGAAGCGATCGCCTTGCGTAACCAATACAAAAAGGGTTTCTTCACAAACAAAAGACATATATATGCTGACATGGGCTTTTTTTTTGCAGCGCACGCCAGAATTGCTTGCAGATGGCAGAATTTTTTCCTACTTACTTGACAAATATCATTTTATTTTGGGCATTTCACACAATATTTTTTTTTAAATTATAGCGTATGCTATAAATTATAGCATATGTGTTTGTCTTATGTATAAGCTATATTACTGTAAAGTTTCATTAAAATCCATTCAGTTGTTTTTGCGTGAAAGATGGCCAAACATCCTCACAAACTTTCGCATTTATAATATATATCTAGATATATGGTATATATGTGTGTTATCTCTTTCTCTCGTTAAGGCTGCACAACAAATCTATATTTTGTTCTGAATGAGTAATATGAATCCTGTAGGAAATCGCAAGAGAAAAAAGAAGAAAATTTCTTGGGTGTTCTTTACAATGTTATACAAAACGGTTAAAACGGTCAGATAAAATTTTATACCCAAAACGTTATTCAATACAAAATCAATGAATTAACCTATGATTCTCTGTATTCCATATTTATCTAATTTCTTAATATAATTATACAACATATCAGCATACTTCAATAATTTTATGCGTATTGCAAAGACGCTCTTTTTTTCCAATGTTTGCACTTATACAAATTTTTCAATAATAAAAATTCTTAAATTCTGTCAACTAGATTTTGCTAATGTAAATATAAATGACAGCTTTGTTAAACTAAAATAAACATTTTACATGCCGTTGAATGATATTTGTGACATTAAAACACAGTTTGGATATCTCTGTAATATATTGTTATAACATCCCAGGATGGCGAGATAATAGTAAAATATCTGAAACGGTCGCAACATCCTAGAAACTCATTAATTTAGTTCTACGACGAATTAATGACCTATACAAAGCAAAAGGTGGAAGCATCAGATATTAGCTTAGGTGACGTTATTTAGCCTGTATGTCTAGTTAACATAACCTTTTCCGAAATTCCCCACCAAGACAATGGGAAGACTTTAAATCTCGACAAATTCAAAGCATTACCCTCCCTACATGGTGGGTCTACAACAGTATTAGGTCTCGAACCCGCGACATACCAGCCACGAATTCGTAATAACAGCCCCTAGGCTACAGTGGCCTAAAATTAAATCATATCATTTACTTATTTAAATTTTTATAAAGATTAATTGGTCTGTATAATGCTGCACATTTGATTAATTAAAGTATTTTTGAGAAAAAGGAACATTAAAAGTTCTTTTTCCAAGCATAATTATAATTACTAACACACGAAAGTAATTATGTTCTCAGTTTTGTATGAACGTACTTAATTACTGTAACACATTAAAGAGGATTTAAAAGAAAGATGTATCCTTTTTACATTAACTTGATTACAATTATGATGCTAGTCTGATTCCTGATTGACTAATTAATCGTAATTAATAAACGTATCTCATAAAGCATAGTTAATTGTTATACAGAATAGTTAAATATAGTAGTAACAAAATCATCTTTAATTGATACAGTTCCAGTTATAATGTGGATAATGCCTTTCAAAAAAATTAAAATACTTAATTGCATAATAGTATTCATTTGTTAGCGTTACATATTTCATTGTAAATAATAATAGACATTCACTTAAAATATTATACAATTCAAGTGTCTAAATATATTTCAATGAAATTTTATGATTATGCACACACATTAAGTGTTTTGAAAAATATTTTATAATGTATTTAAATACTTTTAAAATGCTTTTATACATTAAAAAATTGTTGACGGTAAACCATGACTAAAAGGAATTCTCACCCCCCCCCATCCTGCCTAGTGGTTAGTGATACAGACTGTAATGCCGCAGGGATTGAATTCGAATCATGGAAGACATGAATATTTGTAAATGTATAGTGTTTTTGCTGCATGGAAATATTCTAAAACGCCGGTCCAGTCGTAAGCCCTCTCTCATGAGGTTAGTGGAAAAGGAGTAAAGGTGTGAGGCATCTGTAACCCCCATGGGTCTAACACCTCTCCTTCAAAATTGGGATGATAACGAGCCAAATCATTCTGCCACCTGTATGGTGCTGCACGCTAGGTCTATCGGCAAGCGTCAAACTAGCCCTTGTCACGATGAATTTCATGGGTCTTGACCTATCGATCAGTTGACTTAAGTAACAACAAAGGTATTGTTTGTGAAGTTTCAACCATTGACCTGCTCACACTTTAAAGGTTTATGATTATAATTTTATATATACGGAAAAAATATAGAATTAAATAACGAATGCGAAACTGTGTGTGTGTTTGCAAAAATTTATTAAAACGTCTAAATGAACATTTAAAAAAAACTGGAAAATACATGGAAAAAATTAAAAGTGCAACTTGTCAAATCAAAATTAATTTCAGATTTATGCCTTAGTAAATGAAGTTAAACTGGTTAGAAGAGACCCAAATGCTTCATTTGCAACGGTTGTGTAATTAAAGACAATCTTAACGGAAAAACTGCAAAAACAGTAACAGAGTACAATTAACAAAATCTTTAAAAAATAAATAAGTTAATCAATATTAAGTTTAGAAAATATGGATTCCTGGTGGGAAACAAATTTCAAATATACTTGCAATTGAATTAAAAGAAAAAAGACAATCTTATGATGTGTTGTAAAGCCACTTTTGTCTTTATATGTAAAAATGGATGCTTAAATGTATAATTTTGTGGAAGGTTATTGTATTATCATCTTTGCTGCAGCTTCCCACCATGTGGTGTTACAACATATAAACTTCTGCACTGTTCAATCAATCGTCAAAATACCAACAGGGTCACAAAAAATGATGCCAACTTGGCTCTATCACCAACATTTCACTGTTTCCATTGAATCACCATTATAATGTAAGGAACGGCGTTGTTTGAAAATATTAAATTTTAACTTAAAATAAATACAACAGAAAGTAATAGTAACGTATTACACATCCAGAGATAAATTCTCTGTACTATTTTAAGAGTTGATTACACGAAATGCGTAAAAATGTGTTACTTTTGTGAGCATAGATAAGCTTAGGAAAAGGGTTTCAAAAATTGAAACGCAAGAGAGTTACGGGGTGTCATAAATTAAAAAAAAATCATTTTTATCAGCTATTAGATCTATTGACTTAAAATATAACAAGTATGTTTTTTTTGTTCAGCTGAGATAAGCAAGACGTTTTTTTTCTTTTTGTTTAACTTGCAATTCACGTAAAACTAACTCATAAAAAACTTTATCATTCATTCTGTATTGTTTAGTTTCTCAATGCACCCGTGTGAAGAACGGGTACACCGGCTAGTCTAAATCTAGACGTTGAATACATGAAACACTCCATGATTACCTGGTGGTAATGAACAAGGTACATTCTGATGGGACTTCGTTGTAGCCGATATTGCCTAGTGGACAAGGTATAAGGAAAGAGGGATTCAATGCACTATATTAGGTGCTGGTTTGAAATCACTGGGCACGCACCAAGTTGTTGTTTATGTTCGCCAAGATGGGCGATAATATTACAATATGGTTACTTTGATATTTTTATCATCTGACGATGTAGTTGCCATGAGGATAAAATATATTAGAGAGAAATAACTTTTATTGTTTTTTTTACCGTGGTAAACCTATGAGTTCCAGAATATTTTAATACGATTTCTTTAAAAATTTACCCATTTATAGAGTAAATGTTCTATTGTTTCCGACTCATTTTTTATTTTGTGCTATTTTCGAATATAGATATTTCTTGGATGGATTGTGGTACTACGATATTTTTCTTAAAAGAATTAGTGTTATATTTTTAATTGCCGCTATAAATAATTTATTTTCGGCTTATTTTACCTTTTAAAAATTCTTTTTGAATGTTCCTTGTTCGATGAAATTCGTTGAAAGATCTTGCAGTTTTTAGAATATTGCAAGTTCTCAGTACATTGTTATTGATATTCATTATTAATTTTAAAAGGTATTATGTAATAATTTTATTAATTATGTAATATAAAAATGCAATTATTACTATATGTAATAATCGAATAATATGTGGTATTTATAATTGTATTTTTATATTTATTTATAAATATTATATCATTTATTTATAAATATTACGTTATTTATTTATAATTATTGTAATGGTATTTACTTATAATTATTGTGTTGCAAGAGTATTATGATGCATTATTTTTTATTACAATGGTTTGATTTTTCTTTTTTATAATTACTATTAAATTATATTATATAATTATTATACATAATAATTATTATTAAATCATACTATATGTGTATCATACATAATTACTATTAAATTATATTATATGATTATTAAACACACGAAGTAACAATTATTATTAAATCATACTATGAGTGTATCAGATATAATTACTAATAAATTTTATTATATGATTATTACACATAATAATAATTATTAAATCATATTATATAGATATCATATATAGTTACTAGTAAATTATATTATAATATTATTATTAGTAGTACATTAACATTTTATTATATTGTTATTCATTATTTATTGATTGATCTTGGTTATTCTCAATCCCTTCCTATATTCTTCTCTTTTGAGCTATATTTCAATATATTTCAAACAATTTTTTAAAATAATCTTCTTGACAATTTGATATCGGAAATCATGCATTTTATAACATTATTCTCCATTTCGATTTATAAGCGGATGCAGCCATGTGTTGGATTCCATTCCAGTGACAACAATTGCTGCCTGGCACCATGTCCCGGGATATCAAACTCGTTCCCCATATTGAAAAAAATATTCAGAAATACGAAAATAATAATAATAATAATAATCACGAAATTTAGACAGACACGTGTAAGTAGCAACGAATTCAAGTTCAAATGTGAAATATTTGTATTCGTTGTATGGCATGGAATGCCTTACGAACGGGCAGAAAAGTTAGAGTTTATACTGCCTTTTGAGCATGCTTCCCGGGATTTTCAATATATATATATCTAAATCAATCACAACTTAAAAATTAATTAAAAAATGAAATTATATGAAACTTACAATACTAAATCCCATTTCAAAATATCAATTGCGAATATAGAAGATAAATTCCTACGTTCTCAAACAAAATTTAAAAAATTATAAAATAAAAATTTATAAAATATCTAAGTGCAACCTCGGACTTAAGGACCGATAAGTGGGGTTAAATTAGTTTGATTACGCCAACCTTCCCCCTATTGCAACTTGGTAAGTTAATCGGAAAATATCCAATTCTCAAAAATTTAAAAATTAAAAAGTTAAAATTAATCCATTAAACATGAAAAATTAATCTATTCGTCATCGCATTCTGAAACATTTCATAGCATTAAAATATTATAATTCTAAAACAATTTAGTACATAATATAACTGAACCATCGAACACCAAAGATGATACACCCATCTTTAAAATAGTTGTATAGGTGGAAAAAATATCTAAAGTCTGAAAGCTCAAATTTAAAAAAAAATATCTAAAATCCGAAAGTTTAAATTAAAAAATATCTAAAATCTGAAAGTTCACATTAAAAACCATTATGCTCACAAATGAATAGCGTAAATCATTAAAAACTCACCAAAGAGCATCCTATCAATAATTCAATCCACAATTTTTGAACGATTTCTCATATTTAATTCAACAATGACCACTCCTATATTTTTCTCATAACACCCACTAATGCCATGTCAATCCAAATGATTCATAATCTCACATTAGAGTTTAACTATTTGGTATTAGATCAAATCAGATTGCATGTAAAAAATTGCTTGATTGGTCAAATATAATTTTAAAGTGTAATTAATATTGGTCTATGTGTGTGGAATGCACATATTCTTCACAGCTGGACCACTAACAAGCTGACTTTGTGGACCTAATGTTGTGTGGTGTATTTGTGCATTTATTAATTTAAAAATATTTTTCATCTATATATTTTCTCAACAAGTTGATGGGATAATCATTTTGTATGCAACGAAATATACATTTTTGGATATTCTTGAATTTATCAATATTGTTTGTAGTTAAATTATTATTTCTCCTCAAAAAATTTAAAATTATTTTTTTAAATATTGATATATGTAGAAAACTATTGAAGTTCGGTATCTTTATGACATTGAAGTTAAATGCTTCCCTTTTATCATAGATATTGCAGTATAATTTGTTGTCAATAATATTTAAATCTAAATCTAAAAATTCAACTTTGTTCCAGTTAAAATTTGTCTGCATTAATTTTATGTATTCCGGAAAAAAATTAATGCTAGGTTTAAATTCCCTGTCGTAAGCTATAACAATTAAATCATCTATGTATCTTAATAAGAGGCAAGTTGGTTCATTTCTTCTATTTGATATATAATGGTGTAAGTACAGGTTAGCGAGCCTATTACTGGCTGGGCCACTCTGAGGCAATCCTTTGATTTGTTTGTAAAGTTATACATAAATATATATATATATATAATAAACTGTATAATACTGGTACTTATTTCTTTTTATCATGACATCTTCTGATAGTGTACTTAAGGACGAGATATATTCGAAAACATATTGCTTAAACTTATGTGTTGTATATTAACCCGAACGAGTAATTGAGATAAGCAATAATTGACTATCGAAATGGAAGCATTTACAAACTGTTCAAAATATCTGCAAATATGCTTCTATATAATAATGTTTTCCATTTGAAATGAAACAAACAACTAACATTGCATGCACAATGATATCCTGTAAAATAATGCAATTTTAAATATCAACATCTAAATAAACTCAGTGGATTAAAAGAGCAAAAATAAAGACAATTTAAAATTTAAATACATCCCAATTCTTATGATTCCAATTGATGAATATTAAAATGTGTTTTTGTTCCCGGTCAGATAATGTTCTGATTTTTTCCCCCACAACAGAGCTGTTGCATCCAAAGTACACTCGTAACTTCAAAATGTTGCATGATATGCATGTTTAAAATGTACACAGTATTCTTTTTGAACTAGAGAAAAATAGAATAAAATCAGAACTTGAATTGGTTCCTTTTGATACTTGAAAGAAACATCGCAGAATTTCTCTATTTATCTTTCCTTCTTAAAACAACATTTCTAGGAGTTTCTTGGAACTGTTATAAAAAACAGCGCGTTCCTCAGGGGCTCATATTTTTTTCCACTGTAGAATTCTCCTTTTATTCTATAAAAAAAGAAACGCGTCAAGCAGGAATAATTGGAAAAAGAAAATCCTTGAAGTCTTTTTTTTTAAATTTAAGGACTCTGCTTTTCAGCTATGCACTTACTCGAAATTCCAAGAAATACCTATTTAAAGGAATATAGGACTTTTGTTCGGTTTCGGTGTGAAATGTACTCTTGTCTAAAGCTTGAGAAAATATTTTTGTTAATAAAAAATGTTAACAAACATGTGTTTTTTTAACGTATGTTTGTTAATCTGAATAAACATATGGACTAGAGTCAAATCAGAATGTCGTAAAATTGTAGATAATTGCTAAGAAATAATCAGTTATTTTCAATTATCTTAAAAATTACAGAATAATTACTAATATGCTTTTTTCATTTTATTTTCACTTAATTTCAATCCTTATTTGCGATATAGTATAACAATCGTGAGCAATCATCCCATATCCCAATAATCCTATTTCCTTTTTTTAAAAAAAAAAAAAAAAAAAAAACATTTGTTTCTTGGAAATTTGGTTCAAGTAAGTAAGTGTGTTTAATAACATCTCACTTATAAGCAGTACCAGTGATTTTAGGGCAACAGGACCTCGTAAATTTAAACTTTGACCACATGACCAGAATGACACCTTAGTTTGTACCACGCCACGTGACACTTTGAGGAACACGCCAACCGAAACACATTGAGAGTCGGCAGATTTAACGTACCCTCTACACCACATCTTCTACACAACGGGTTTTCAGTGGCACTAGGAATCGAACTAGTCAATTTGTTTGTGACCATCTCCACTATACAACAGCGGCTGCAATTGGCTTCAATTCCGTCGAAGTTTGTGATGCCCAATGAATATGAATGTTCAAAATTGTTTTAAATGCAAGTACACATAAATTTGAAGATAAATATTTACACATATCAATGGTACTGCGAAATAGAAAATTAGATAAACTTGAAAGGAAATGAATATCGACTTTTTATGAGGGAGAAAACTAAGAAGTGTATTCCCAGTGTCAAAGTAAAAGGACGATTGATACACCTTTCATGTGGGTTAGGAGGTACGGCGATAAACTTAATCTCAATCGCGTTTGCATTTTGTTCCAAGAGAACCAATGAAGCTGGAACCAAGACAGCAAAGTTTGCCTGGTGCAGACCTGCGATACTCACAAGTCAGAAATTATTATGTGTATGAAAGAGGTCCACCCAAGGGGATGAAAGTGTTGGTTCGGAAGGTGACGGGGATCTTCGACAACACAAACGAAATAGGTTACGGGGGATGCACATAGGTGACGATTATCAGAAGTTTAACAAACAGTTGTTAGGAATCCTTCAAGACGATGCTACCGAGTCTGTGGTGTGGCCACACTAGCGATCGGTCCTCTACGAAACCGTATAATATAGATCCACGGACATGAACTTTTCTCCAACGAAAGGCCATTGAAGAGTGAAAAACAGATACCATAGTAATGATACAAAATTTCTTAAGAAATTGTTAAATAAAATGGTATTTGACCAAAGCTGTGTGGTCCCTTTCGCTTCCCAGGAATGATATAAACTTCGAGGTCAGGCCAATACAATATGCTCTTCAGCAGGAAGTACGGAAACTAATCGTCCAATTTTAATTTATGCAGAATACTCATATCCATAAAGACTCATATCCCACGTACACGTAAATTCTTAGAACTGCTCGACATTTATCTCAACGTTTCCTTCATAGTCAGAAGAAGCAATGGAATATATCTTTTTAAAAATCCCACAGCTGGCCCATTCCTTTCTGAAATGTGGTCATTTAGAAGTGATTACTTCTTTAGGCACTTTTTACTGACAGTTAATGTAAATGAATCGTCACGCTTGAGTTAGTGGCAATGAATTGAGTTTATTCGACTCCAATAGTCTTCAGTTGTTCTCAGGTAAAGTTAAGAATTAAAGTCTTAATTAAAGTCAAGTCTTAGTTATGAATTAAAAACTTTTTAAACATACACTTTTTTAGTACACATTTCATAGCGCGCTTTTTCCCTTGGGTTTTAATTTTATTTTTCACTATTTAAATATTACTGCCATACAGCTCACTTCTACTCAACTCAAGTGTGAACGAAGAAAAAATAGTGCAACAGGAAACGAATTTAAATATACACTCTGTCGCAAAAAAAAATATATGCACCCAGAAGAAATCAAGCTACAATCACGAAACTCAGCAAGAATGTAGTCTGGTAAGAGATATGCAAATGATTAAAATTTCGAAGCCAATGAGACAAGGCTAAGTGTGCTATGCGCATATTAGTTGCGCAACTGGGAGAGTTTAAAAGCATAAGTACGAGCGCCGTACGGCTATCCAAACGAATCTGATGACTTTGATAGACGATATTGAGACTTAGGATGCCTCTAAGACGTAACCGGCGGCAGTACGAGCAGCTGACGGACTTTGATAGGGACCGTATAATAGGCCTCAGAGAAGCAGGTTGGTCGAATAGACGTATCGGCCGCCACCTCGGTCGGAGCGATATGGTAGTTGCTCGGTGTTGGCAACAGTGGATCACAGAAGGTAGAATGTACCGTCGCGGAGGGTCAGGACGTCCCAGGAACACAAATGATCGCGAGGATCGTGCAATCAAAAGTGTGGCCACTTCGGCACCAACAACGTCGCTAACATCGATTCAACGCCACTTACCTCCTTCCAGACATCCAGTGCCATCAAGAGAAACCATAAGGAGACGACTGACCGAAGTTGGCTTGAGGAGCCGACGTCCGCTAAGACGCTTACCACTGACCCCACATCATAGGCAGTGTCGACTGGATTTTTGCCGACCTCGGGCAACTTGGAGTGTGACAGACTGGAGACGTGTCATCTTCAGTGATGAATCCCGATTCAGTCTCAGATGTGATGACCACCGCACACGTGTCTGGAGGCGCACCGGCCAGCGGTCCGATCCGGCATTTATTGTCGAGCGGCATACAGCAATTTCACAAGGTGTGACAGTGTGGGGAGCAATTTCTTGGGACACACGATCATCTTTAGTGGTCCTTCAAGGCACTTTGACAGCGCGCAGTATGTGGACGATATTTTAACGCCGATTGTGCTACCCATGCTATCAAGTCGCCCAGGTGCCATTTATCAACAGGATAATGCTCGTCCACATACTGCGCGACTCTCCCAACAATGTCTTCATGGATATGACGTCCTACCATGGCCTGCCAGGTCACCAGATCTTTCGCCAATAGAGCATGTCTGGGAAGGCAACTGCAGCCGTCCCGAGATACAGGAGAATTACCTGCGCTGATGCAAAGACTTTGGCAGGATCTTCCACAGGGGGTCATAAGTGATCTAATTGAATCGATGCCTCGCCAATTTCGGCTTGTATAGCTGCCAGAGGTGGCTTTACTACTTACTGATTTTTAACCTTTTGCAAGCTGTAACCGCTTAATAAAATGATATTTTGTTCTGAATTTTTAATCATTTGTTTATTTTCATATACACTACATGCATACCAAATTTCGTGAATGTAGCTCAATTTCTTCTGGGTGCATATATTTTTGCGACAGAGTGTATATATATATATATATATATATATATATATATATATATATATATAATATATATATATATATATATATATATATATATATATATATATATATATATATATATATATATATATGTTTATGTCAGAGATCTGATAAGAGACTTTAAATATTACTATTTGAGTATTTCAAGACTTTATTTTTAAAGCTACTTTGAATATTGCAAAATAAATTAATAAAGATAAAAATGATGCTTTATTTCTATTCAAACATACGACAACACGATATCCGCTGAGAATCCGTTAAGAATTAAAGTCTTAATTAATGTCAAGTCTTAGTTATGAATTAAAAACTTTTAGACATACACTTTTTAGTAAACATTTCATGCGCGCTTTTTCCCTTGGGTTTTAATTTTATTTTTCACTATTTAAATATTACGGTCATGCAGCTCACTTCTACTCAACTCAAGTGTGAACGAAGAAAAAAAATAGTGCAACAGGGAATGATTTAAATATATATATATATATATATATATATATATATATATATATATATATATATATATATATATATATGTGTGTGTGTGTGTGTGTGTGTTTTATGTCGGAGATCTGATAATAGACTTTAAATATTACTATTTGAGTATTACAAGACTTTATTTTTAAAGCTAATTTGAATATTGCAAAATAAATTAATAAAGATAAAAATGATGCTTTATTTCTATTCAAACATACGACAACGATATCCGCTGAGGACCAGAAATCTTAAAGGATTATTAAGTGATTTAGGATATCGATAGCGTATTATGCAGCATGTAACTACACTGCTGAACAATTGCTAAGGACTAATAACACTATCATCCATAGCAACCACAAAATGAAAGGAAGCAAGTGTGAAAAATTAGAATAAATGCGGGATATTAGTAAAAAAGAAGTATGAGTATGCAAATTTTTTTCCACGTCTTTTCATCACGTGATAGCGTTCATAAAAGCTTTAAAGGTTTTGACGCGTGTGAACAGTTGTTGTTTTCAAGTCAAAGTTTTACAGGAAAGATTTAATAGACGAACTTAAAATTTTTGGCATGTCTTCCCGACATCGCATAGATGATTTTATGCGTGGCCGGGTATTGGAAAGATCGAAGAAGGGCGAAAAATAACAGATGTTGCCAGGGAGTTCGACATCGATCACAGCGTTGTTTCACGGCTGTGGAAGTCATTTAAAACTACTGGAATGTGTAGTAGACGGCGCGGGGGAGGTCGTGTTAGAAGTACGACGCCTGCAGAAGACAGATATATCGTCCTATCAGCAAAAAGGAACAGGCGCACCACAGCTCAGCAGGTGGCAAATCAGTTTCTTGCTGCCTCAGGAAAGCAGATCTCCCGAAAAACTGTTGCCAGACGTTTGAGGAGGAGGAGGACTATACGCACGCAGACCTGTTGTGTGTGTCCCATTGACCAGACAGCACCGTACTGCCCGTTTGCAATGGTGTCGTGAGTATCACAACTGGACTGAACAGGACTGGGCATGCGTACTATTCTCAGATGAGAGTAGGTTCAGTCTGTCTTCGGATTGTAGACGCCAACTGAACTGGCGCGAGGTGGTACTGCTTATCGTCCAGAAAATATCAGGAAAGGACGGATATCCGACATGCAGTATCATGGTGTGGGCCGGCATCATGATCAATGGCCGCACGCGCTACATGTGGTTGCAGATGGGACTATGACGGGCCAACGATACATTGATCAAGTTCTACTTCCTCATGTTCGTTTTCCGTGGTGCTGTCGGTGATAAATTTGTTTTTATGGACGACAACGCAACGGACATCGAACACTCGCTGTTCAGGATTGTCTAGACAGCGAGGGTATTCAACGTCTCGTATGGCCAGCGTGTTCAAGATCTAAACCCCATTGGAAATGTGTGGGATGCTTTGGGGAGGCAAGTTGCTGGTCGAAACTATCCTCCGACAAACAGAACACCTCATCCGTGCACTCACAGAGGAATGGGATAAATTGCCTCAACAGCTGCTGGATAATTTTGTGCAAGTATGGTACGACGTGTGGAATGTTGCATTATACTCCGCGGTGGATATATCCCGTACTGATACCTTTCTTTAAGGTGCCTGCTGACTTTTAGATGCATTGTTCCATTTCTCCGTACGCAGATCAAATGAACATTTTTCTTTCAGATGTTTCACAGCTTTTGTACTTTCAGAACAATAAACATTCTTTATTCTAATGTCTGAACAGTGTGGCAACTATATTTTATCCTACTGGCCCTCATGTCTCTCGCTTAATGTTATGCTACGTAGCGATTTGTGATCCATTCTTAGCAATTGTCCAGCAGTGTATAATAATATCACTTTTAACTTGAGTCTTCGATGAAAAATGAAGAAAACATTGCTTCTCCAAATTTCTGTTGCGTTGCTAAATTCGAAGGGCATAATCACAGAGCAGCTGGAGTTGCTATATTTAAACAGAACGAAAATACGAAGGGCATAATCTGTAGGGCTGGAGTTTCTATATTTAAACAGAACGGACATACGAAGGGCATAATCACAGTGCGGCTGGAGTTGCTATATTTAAACAGAACGGAAATATGAACGGCATAATCACAATGCGGCTGGTGTTGCTATATTTAAACAGAACGGAAATACGAAGGGGCATAATCACAGTGCGGCTGGAGTTGCTATATTTAAACAGAACGGATATACGAAGGGCATAATCACAGTGCAGCTGGAGTTACTATATTTAAACAGAACGGAAATACGAAGGGCATAATCACAGTGTGGCTAGAGTTGCTATATTTAAATAGAACGGAAATACGAAGAGCATAATCACCAGTACAGCTGGAGTTGCTATATTTAAACAGAACAGAAATACGAAGGGCATAATCACAGTGCAGCTGAAGTTACTATATTAAAAACAGAACGGAAATACGAAGGGCATAATCACAGTGCAGCTGGAGTTGCTATATTTAAACAGAATGGAAATACGAAGGGCATAATCACCGTGCAGCTGGGTTGCACTTATATTTAAACAGAACGTAAATACGAAGGGCATAATCACAGTGCAGCTGAGTTGCTATATTTAAACAGAACGGAAATACGAAGGGGCATAATCACAGTGCAGCTGGCGTTGCTATATTTAAACAGAACGGAAATACGAAGGGCATAATCACAGTGCAGCGGGGAGTTGCTATATTTAAACATAACGGAAATACGAAGGGCATAATAACAGTTTGCGGCTTGCTTTATATTTAAAGAGAACGGAAATACCACAACTTATGTTACTTCAGAATTGGATGTAGCATCAAGAAGTATTACA
Source organism: Trichonephila clavipes (assembly GCA_019973935.1). Classification (NCBI taxonomy): domain Eukaryota; kingdom Metazoa; phylum Arthropoda; class Arachnida; order Araneae; family Nephilidae; genus Trichonephila; species Trichonephila clavipes. Next base: position 286,933 of record BMAU01006797.1, read on the forward strand.
GAATAATTCGTGTTTAATTAGTCTTATATCGGAGAAATTTGTATAATGACATGTAAGCAAAAATTGAATAAGTAATTATGATTTTGCTACATACTTTTCACCAAAAATCAAAGTGCAAAAGAAAATTATTGATTTCATTCCCGAGAATTTAGTTGTATACCACATTGAAACCAGATTTTAACTTCTGAATCAAAATCTACATAAATTACCAAAGATTTAAAATGGAGATTTTAATAAGGAATTTTGAAAGACGAACAAAAACCTTTAGTTGATTTTTTAAATCAAATTTAATTTAATTATTTTAAGTAATCTACAAATAAGAGCAGAACGAGTTAAGGAACAACGCTACATGAGTTTTTAGATATTGATATAAGTTTGAATCATAAGTATAAGAGTTGCGCAAAAAAGTGGACAAGTTCAATAAAAGAATAATTTTATTGAGAATGAAAATAAATTGTTCTGGGGACTGTCACAGAGGGGCCATTGTTTCGGCAGAAGGTCTATGTTTTCACTCTAGAAAGAATGTGGTAGGTTCTTGATTAAGTCCTGGCCAGTGTCCATCACTTCTTCGTCCAAATATAAATGCAATGCGCATTAAGATGCCTAAAAGCGTATAAGTCACAGGATCACAAATTCGGACATGTATGGTGGGAGTTCTAAAGTATCCCAACTGATTTTTTAAATTTGCTCTCGATTGTATGGCAGAAATGTGGTCGGAAATCGTTATGAAGATCCGATATCGTTTGATGCATTTCTCAAAAACGTTTACTACAACTGTTCCAAGACTTTTGATATAAACAGTGCTCGCCGATGACTGCTATTATTGACCGAAAGTTGCCCGCATCAATCTCATATCGTCTGTAATCAGAAACCATTTTTCCGCACGTTATTCCGATCTAAATGCATCCTTATATGGACTGACTTTACTTTCGTTTAATTTCCTCACCACTAACATATGCTTCAATGTTACACCTCTTATGTGATGTACACGACAAGGGAATTTAGTAGGTTCTTTTGTTCAATTGAAGATTCCAAAAGAAAATCCAGGCACAATGAATGCTCCGAGTCTAGTGGCTCAAAATTTATTGTTGATTTATAGCCACACACACAACACAAATACATATTAAAGAAACTATGTCATTTAATATTAAGTTGTTAACACCATTTCGTTTAAATCATCGCCAACTATCCCGCTCATTCTCCCACGTCCTAACTCCGCTCCGCCATGTTGGTCATTTTCCTCCTCTTCTTTTCCTCACTGGAGTCGCGTCGTTCAGTTCCAAGTCTCTCTCTTCTCGATGGCCGCGCCACCTGTAAAGAATTTTAAACTTCCGGGCGGATCTTACATGCCCTACCAACAGGAAGCACATGCGTCATCTTCAATGACCAGGTGCTACCAGAAAAGACTAGTCACACACACACATAACATCTAAATCTTAGTTAAAGAGAG